>VMDR010009680.1:0-32794 GCA_007922815.1 Macrotus californicus
AATTGTTCCTGCAAACCCTTCACCCTTTCCCCCATTATCCCTTAAAAATTTATTAAAAAAATGATTGTGTTTTGTGCATTTGAAATCACTCTGGTGTTGAATAAATAAATTGCTGAATCTACAAACTAAATTCTAGTTAACAGAAAAACTTTTAAGAAAGATTTCAATTTACATTAGTGTGAAATAATTTATAGACTATATCATGAGATTGAAATCATTGTAGGTTTAAATTTTTTGAGAATCATTAGTAATTCTCTCCAGGAAAGAAATTCAATGGAACTACATTTTATGGATATATTTTAAAGAAGCTTAAAACTAAATAAAATGATGCTGGGTTAGTATATCCACATGGGAAAATGTATCTTTGTCGCTGGGCTATTATCCAAAATAACCAAATGTTTCTCAATACCTATACTATGTCATGAGCTATGCTTGCTTAGAAGAACTGAAAAGGATTCCCAGCTGCAAAATGGGAAGGGCTGAGCGCAAAGACCAAGGTGCCAAGTATAAAGACCAAGATGGCGATGGGGCATCGTGTGCAAAAAGGGCCAAGTGCAACAGAAGAATAAGTATGCATGCCTGAAAGAATTTAATCACTCCATGCCACGGCCTATAAATACAGAGGCTCCTTGCCAGCTGGGGAGAAGGTGCTATTAGAGCATGATCTCACCCTTCCCTATTCTGTTGCTTGATCAAAGAATAAAGTTTTTTTACTGCTTTACCAAACTCGGTCACGTTATACTGGCACGAATGGCACTGGGCAGAAGGACCTTGGTTTAAGAACCCAACCTGGAAGAGTTGGTAACATCTTGATCTCTGTATCATACTATATATGAATATTAAGTCAGATGAATTATAAATCTAAATAAAAGTGTTAGAGGAAAGCATAGAACTACTTTGTCAACTTGGAGCAGAAAAAGATTTCTTAAAATGGATACACAAAGGAGAAACCATAAAAGGAAAAAAATAATGAACTGGACTTTTTAAATATTAGGGATACTTGTTTATTCAAAGACCCCATTGAAGAGTGGAAAGGCAGCCCACAGAAGGGGAGAAAATATTTGCAATGCACACACGAAACAAAGGACCCATCTCCAATACGTAGAATTCCTAATAAACAGCAACAGAAAGAAAGCCAACTGATAGAAAAACAGACAAAATACTTAAACAGACAATTCACAAACACAAATTTAAAAGTTATGAATAATCCTATGAAAAGTGCTCAGGTTCATTATCATCAAAGAAATTTAAATTAAACCCCATTCAATGCCTATCGAGCGAAATGGCTAAAAAGAAAAGCACGGGAAGTGTCAAATATTGGGGAGGGCGTGGAGCAACTGGAACTCTCACACATTGCTGGCGTGAGTATACGTACACAGCCCCTCTGAGAAACTGGCTTATCGACTGAATCTGGACATACTGTGACCCAGAATTCCACACCTATCTACATCTCCAACAGAAATGTTGTGTGTATATAGTTTCACCGAAAGAGATGGCCTAGAATATTCATTATCGCCTCCATCTCCTTCTCAAAAAGGAAACTACCAACAGCAGAATGAATGAATTGTGTTGTATGGATCAATGCACCATTGCACAGCAGGAAGAACGAACACACAATACATGGTAAGTGTACATGAATCTCATAAATGTAATGAAGAATGAAAGGAGCCAGACAAAATAATGTCATGTAGAATTCCATTTGTATGAAATATAAAAACAAGCAAAATAAGAGAGCAGTCCCCCAGGTAAGGAGGGTTGGTGACAGGAAGGGGTATAAGGAGAGCTTCTGAAATGCTGGGCATGTTATGGTTTCTGATCTGGGGACCACTTATATAGATGTGCTCAGTTTGTAAAAGTTTGTCATGTTATACACTTAGGATTTGTGTACTTTTCTCTTAGGATATTACACTTCAATAAAAAGTTAAAAAAAAACAAACTTCATCAGATTGATGTCTATGTTCAGGATATAGTAAGTCAATCAAAGTTAAACAAATCTTGAGGGTGAATGAAACACCCATGACTTTGGGGAAGCAGGCTTTTGGGTTGAAGCCTCAGGGTGACCCCTTGCACTCTTGCTTCCCCAAGCAGCTGCACGGTCTCCCATTGACTCTGTATATACAGCCAGACCCAGCCTACTATGACTTCACCGTAGTCACAAACAAGCACAGTATCCGGACCAACAAATAGCCATGTAATGAACCCAAAAGGATTGTTTCTAAGGAAAAAGAGAAAAAAATATTGCAATAGCCGGAAACTCTGATTCAGAAAGTGGTGTAATCTCATGTGGAATGAACATTAGTCAATGTTCTCACCACCCTCAGAACCACTTTCCCAGTGAAATTAAAGTTCCAGGGGAGAGAAAGTGTCAAAATGTGTTTTAATAAGCTTCTTCTCAGATAACAATAAGAGTAATTAAATCAAGGCAGTTATTACTTTATCCTTCAGATTTCCTTCAGAATAACTGAGGGTGTTTTAAAATCATATTTCTTCATGTTTTCGGAAATGCCTCTATTCTCCAATCCAGAATTATTATTTCGACTAATAGTCAAAAGAGGGGAAATGGTTTTGAATAATAGGAAATTAAATGATATCCCATAATACAAGGTCTTTGGCACAGTGCTATGGAAGAATGATCACAAACCATTTGGATTATAAGAGCTTGTTTTAATATATTTTTTTAAATAAGAAAAAATTAGGAACCACCATGAGATAGTAATTAAAATTAGTAATTTTAATATTGATTGATTGAAAAACTAAGTAATGACAACAAGCTGCTTCTAATTCAGTGGAATTTTTAATGAACTTGGATTTCCCTAACCATAAGAGCAGCTTCTACATACACGAAGAATAGTAGTGCACAAGGTCTCCTTCAACATGGTGTCTGGCCAGCATGCCTTAAATGCAGCCCCACAAAGCATAACCCAGAAAAACATACAAACTCACCATGCCTTATGTCAGAAATGAACATTAATTATAATGCATTTACGTCTGATTTAAGCATTCAAAAGACAAAAGACTACCCAGAGATATTATAAACCCCAGTTCATGAAAAAGAACTGCCTGATAAAAGACAGGCAAATGCACAGTCCCTTCACTGCCTCTCTTTCCAGATATAGATAAAGTACCCCTACAGCAATAACATGGTCTAGGACCAACAGAGAAGAGGGGCACCCATCCTTCCACCTGCCTTGTGTGCTGCTGGGAGGCAGGCAGAGCACTGAGCAATCCCCCACCCTCCAAGTTCCTTTTTGCCACCATCTCTTCTATGTGCAGTAAAGAATTAAAAACTATTAAAACAACAGCTGTGTCAAAAGCGGCCACAACAAAACAGTAACTAGCAAGGTAGAGTGGGAACCATGCTGCTTTGAAGTGTTGAGTTTGTAATTTGTGAGGCACATGGTAGCCCTGACTATCAAAGATGCAGCCTTGGATGAAGGGGGACGAACCCAGGGCAGCAGGCAGAAATGCATGGGATAGAGGCTGCTAGGGTGAAGGGTTAGCCCGCCGGTGACACACAGTCACCTGCAGGCCAGCTGTGGGTGGGAGAGGAGACAGACTGAATCAAGGGTAGAGAGAGAGCTGCCCCAAGGACAAGCCCCTCAGTTCTTTGTTATTGGTGCCTACAGTGTCAGAGCCCACACAGATTTGTCTGATTAAAAGATAAGTTAGAACATAATCAAATTGGGACATACGAAAAGTATGGTGGGGCAAGGAAGAGAGAACAGCCCCGCAGGACATGTTCTTATGACAATACGCTAATGCTTATTAGAGAAAATTTCCTGATCTTTGGCATTCATCAATTCATTTAGTCAACAATTTTTATTGAGTTTTTACTATGTGCTAGAGATACAGAAATCAACAAAACAAGCAAATATTTTACCGCAATGGAATTTACATTCTGATGAGGGAGGTGGACAGTAAATAGATACAATATAGGGATAGTTTTAAGTGCTATTAAAAATGTCAGAAGGAGAATAGAGACTGGTGGTGGCAGAGAAAGGAAAAAATCAGTCTGTTTCCTCTTAAAATGCAGATAACCGCCAAAGATGTCTGTCTCCACTGTAACGGTGAGAGAAACCCCATGGTCGATAAAATCAGGACTTTCGGTTAGACCTACCAGAGAGCTGAGATCGCGATTAAACTGGAGGAACTGGATCCCAGAAGATAGCAAGTCCATCCAAGGAGAGATGGGGCACATCCAAGGCCAGACGGAGTTTGCCTTTAGCAGTGCCGGGGAGTTGCGGGTGGGGTGAGGGGAGAGGTAATAGTCATAAAAGCAGGAAGGAAGAAGACAACTAAAACGCTAACAAATTCTTAAAGGGTGAATGTGGGTTCACATGAAAGTTTGGACACCTCCCACATAAGGGCATTAGGTAGCTGTTTCCCAGACCTTTTCTACGGGTCTTCCGAGAAACATCCGGAGCAGGGCAGAAGCCCTGGGGGAACCTGCCTTGGTGAGGCGGATGGTGACGGATGCTGGTGGGAGGCAGGTAGCAAACATTCCTGCTTCCAGGACCTTTCTCTCCGAAGGAGAGACAGAAAGCTGTCCTGCAAGGCAGCCCCAGGCACAGGGGGAGAGGTAGAAGATTGCACCCCGACCCTGCACTGACTGCCTCTAGGAAAAACACGTGTGCCCCTGGGGGCGCTCAGAAAGCCTGCTGTCGCCCAGAGTCCCGCACTGATATAACACAGAGTTCCAGGGCCACTGGGTGAGGGGCGGAATGCTCACTCTCCTGACTCATGACAGAGACTGGCTTCCACAGGAGAAGGGTCAGAAACGTCGGGAAAGCCCCACTGGAGAGCTCAGCACACAGAACCTGACTATGACCGAGGGCCAAGAGAACGAAGAAGCCACTGTCCCCACTAGGAGCCTCCAGTGAGTAACCGGCCCCAGTAAGAGTTCAAGCCAAGGCAAGGGCAGGAACACGAGAGCGGACACCTGCAGAGATGCGGGCTTACAGAGCCTGCTGAAAGCTGAGGGCAAGACTGAGAAACCCCGTCTGACAACCCAATCCCTTGTTAAAAATGGAGGGGCAGCAGCTCACGGCTGCAGAAATTTCAGGGATGTGAGCACCAAGAATAAGAATAGAAACAGTAAAATCCAAACCTAGTTCCACTCTTATTTCTGGACATACATACTATCCTCTTCACTCTACTGTTCTCATACGTATGATAGTTAGCATCCAAGCAAAAATTATGAGGCATGAAATAAGAAATTTAAAAATCCATTGTCAGAAAATAAAGTATTCAACAGAACCAGACAAAAATATGGTCCAGATATTTAAACTGTCACAACTTAAAACAAACAAATAATGATTAATATGTAAAAGGATCTAGTAAAAAAGATGGAGAACTTCATCCGAGAGGAGACTGTATTTAAAAAGTTAAATTAAAATGCTAAAAATGAAATACATTTACTTATAGGTGCATTAAATGTTTAAATGAAGTAAAAAATCAAAGCATTCATAACAAAATAAAGACAAATATCTTTATGTCTTTGGGGGAGGGAAAGATTTCCTAACCAAGATGTAAAAAATGCAAAGCATGAAGAAAAGATGCATAAATTCAACTATGAGAAAATGGAAGACTTCTGTTCATCAAGAGGAATCTCAGAATGAGAGGACTGGTTATAAATTAGGAAAAGCTATTTATAACATATATAAGCAAAGATGGTTTCTACTCACAATATATAAAAAATTTCTACCAATCAACAAGAAAAAGACAAGCAACCCAAAAGGCAAAGGGAAAAAGAAAGAAAATGGCATTTCACAGAAAAATTATGAATGGACATCAAATGTTTGGAAGATGACTGACCTCATTATTGATCATGGAAATGTAAATTAAACCCCCAGTAAGATACCACGTTTCACCCAACTGACTGGTAAGTAGTTTCAAACCTGACAATATGAAGCCCTGCCAAGGATACTGAACAAGAGGAATTCTCATTCACTGCTGGTAGGAGCCAGAAACGATGAAATCATTTAGGAAAATCTCTGGGCAGATCCTTTTAAGTTGCACACATGTATCTCGCAATCTGTGGCTTCCACTTTAGATGTGTATATTAGAGGAATTCTGGAACTTGGGTTCTTGGAGATATGTACCAAAATGGCCATCCAAAAGCAATCAGAAGACCTCAAACTAGAACCAACCAGAATGTTCATAGACAATAGAATGGAGAAATGAATTGTGGTATAGTCATATATTGGAATATTATGAAGTAGTGAAATAAACCTACATTGCATATATCAATATAAATGTCAAAACAAATATATGGGAGAAAAAACAAAAAAGAAAATCACATAAGGAATGGAAGAGTATAATTCCCTAATATAAATTTCAAAATTTAGTTGAACTAAGTAATATAATCTTTGGCCATACATACAAAGAAGGCAGAATCACAAAGAAGAGCAAAGCACAATAATGGTAAACCCAAATTGTGGCAGTGTTTATGTCAGACAGGGTCGGGGCAGACAGGAGGGGATAATCAGAGAGAAGCACAAAGTGGGCTTCTGAGGCGCTGGTAGTGTTCTGTCTCTGAAACTGAGTGGTAAGAACACGTGAAATCCTTTTATTATTTTTCTTAAGATTTTAAATGCATGTAAACAAAGTCTTTTGCATAAATGCTATCTTAAACAGTAACAGGAGTTATAAAAGACATACCTTTGAAAGGCATGGGGCTCAGACAGTTTTATGTCACTTTAAACAAACACTAAAGGTCAGATTTATCTCATCCTATTTCTTGTTTACAAAAAATTTTATTGTATTTTTTCCATTACCATTTATTTCCCTTTTACTCCTTTCCCCCAGCAATCACCACACTGTGGCCATGTCCATGAGTCCTTTTTCCTTTTTGCTCAGTCCCTCTACCCCCTAACCTCCCACACCTCTTAGCTATCAGCCCACTCTCCATCTATGAGTCTGTCTCTATTTTGCCTGTTAGTTCAGTTTGTTCATTAGACTCCACATATGAGTGAAATCATATGCTATTTGTCTTCCTCTGACTGGCTTATTTCACTTAGCATAATGTTCTCCAGGTACATACATATTGTCACAAAGGGTAAAATTTTCATCCTATGTCTACTGTTGCGAAACAAAGGAAAAAATATATGGAAATGTCTCCATTTACTTACAATAATCTTGTTACCAAAAACCTGAATCCCCTGTAGATACCAACTAGAGACCAAATCTAATTGTAAACATCTGAAATAATTGTATTTATAGGCATACTGAAAGCTATTGCTATAATAATTCAATGATTTCCAAAAGCCCAAAGTAACTAGAAAACACACACACACACACACACACACACACACTTTTGGGCCATACTTATCTTCTCGTTTTTAACATCATATATTTTATATTGTGAGTTTTATAGTTATTTATCTGAACCTGACCAAGTACTTTCTTATCAGTCTTCAATTAATGAGATGCCCAGTTGACTTTCAAGCATGCTTCATTTTACAAATGTTTTGCTCAATAAAGAACTAGAAAGATAACTAACTACCTGGTGGTTTTATTTTTTGCTTTTATGATTTTTTTGTTTTGTTTTTTTAAATTAAATTTATTGAGGTAACATCAGTTAATAAAATCATACAGGTTTCAAGTGTACAATCTATGAGACATTTTATATTTATATGCTTATTTATTTTAATAATTTATTTTTTATTGTATTATTTTCCATTACTATTTATCCCCCTTAACCCTTCTTCCACCTCCACATACCCTGCTCCCCACCGTAATCACTACACTGTTGTCCATGATTTTGCTTTTGTGATGTCTTGTTTTCTTTGCAGCTGTTTCATTCTCTTAGTCTCATTTTATTTAGTGTATTTTCAGAGGTAATGGGACGAGTATTTGGGCTACAAAGTTCAAGGCTTAATGCATTTCCAGACACAGGAAATCCCCAATCAAGGTTTCAACAACAAAAATGATTAAATAATTGGAAACTATGACCTACAAAAAAGAGGAGGGAAAGACCTTTCATCCTTTAACCTTAGAGAAGAGGCCAAGAAGTGATGTAAGGATGGGCTTCAGCAATGATGGCCCTCTCTGTGGAAGATAAGAACAGTAGATGATAAAGCAGAAGGACCAGGTTTGAGCTGCAGCAGTGAGCATTAGAATCACATAAAACATCAAGTATTTTCTGATGGAAGGCTTTTGTAGATGTTAAAAGAATGCTAACAGGGGAAAGGTTATGGAAAATTCCTTTCCTTGGAGGGTTTCTAAAATAGGATACATTTTTAGGTCTTTGATGGAAAGTTAACAGAGAAGGGCTAAAAAAAATCTCTCAAGGTTACATCTAGTCCAATATCCCAGGACTGTTTCCAAGAATTCTTCTTCTAGCCACTTTGAAGGGGGGAACTTGTCCTTTGAAAAGTCTCCATAACCTCAACAGACTTTTCTCTGAGCATCTCCTAGATACCCAGGCTGCCAAGATGTTCCCACAATTCAGAATCTAAACACAGATGGGAAGGCACTTCTCGAGAAATCCATGTTTTTGTAAACCCTGTCGAAGACAGCGTCTTGGCTTTCAGAGGGCAGTTGCTGAATGTATTGTGCCATTGCCCAGCACAGATGACAGGGACTATGTCTGAACAAATATTGTCCTTCCCAATGGACAGACTGGGTGTTCTACAGAATAAAGCTAGGCTCCTGACACACGGGTTGTGTTCAGAGACAACACAGCAAACATCTGAGGTCCTCTTGAATTGATTCCTTATCTTCAAGCTTTGTTTAGCGAAGCTGCTGAGTGTTGATAGCTTGTGAGATACAGACTTCTTTCACAAGAAAATGGGCCATCTAACCAAATGCTCACATGTCACCACAGCTGCTCCTGAAAGTAGCTGTTTCATTCTAGACTGTCCCTTCTTACTTGTGCGGGGCACTCAGACTGGCTTCATAAAAGGAAGATCGTGACTATTCCTGGCTGGAGTCTCTGAGTACATTACCGGACAGATATCTAAGAGTAAAACAAGAAGGGTCTAATTTATGTCTTAGTCACAAAAACCAGCCCGTAGGTAGGATTATAAAATATGATTGCAGTGTATCTGGAAGAAATGGCTAAAGCTTACTAAATATTGATTTGTGAGTAGGGGCACAGTAGAAAATGTCTATGGAAGGAAACCATTCTGATTAAATGGAGGTGTTTGAGATTCATCCAGATGTCATGACTGGTTGCAACCAGAGATGATACTCTTTTATGTGAAAGGACCACACTTCTGAATGACTTCTTCTTTGGCCTAAGCAACCACAGGGTAATTTGTTTCACTTGAGAGGATGGGAGGAGCAGAAGAGTTGAATTACAACATTGTATTTTAACTTCCTCAGGGGAAGAAAGGGAGACAGAGAGCTTAGGCAGCTTCTATCTCAACAATGATCATCTTTCCCATGGTTCAATCCAACTACAGTACAGTGAACAGCTATGACCTCTCTTGTCTTACAACCATTCAATCACCCCTATGTTCCAGGCATGGTGTGTAGGATTTTAAAGAAAAAGAATAGAAGCATTAGGTACTCTCCAGAGTCTTTCATGGTTCAATTTAGACAAGATAATCTTTCATTATAGATTGGGGGCCAAGGTGCTTCCAAAAAAAAAAAATTAGAAAAAAACATTTAAAAATCCTTTTGACATTTAGGTTTACAAGCTAAAGTATTCTTCTTGGCCCTCAATGGTTTTTAAAATCCCAGAAGCCTATGCAACATAGAGTACTGTTTTTGATGCTTGTTTGTCTATTGATTGTGAAAATGTTCTCAATTATTTAACCTTCTGTGATGTTCCGTATGTGCTCTGTAGAAGTCAGTCAGCAAGATCAGCTGAAAGCTTCTGTCTTTACATTATTCTGCAGCCTCCAGTCTTTGGTGTATTTGATGTGCTAGGAGATAAAAACCAAAAACAGAGCAGGGTTTGCTTATTCATGTGAGCACTGTCACTTTGAAAAGCATAGTCCATGGAAAGCTACACACTAATTCCTCTTCTACCACCAGTTCCCACGAAAAGAAAGCCAAATTCGTGTGGATTAGTACATGGATTTACTTCTTTATATAGTTTTTCCTTAATAGAAAGGAGTTTGTTTTGAGGGTGGGATTTTTAGCAACTTTTTAAATGATTAGGAAAGGGAGGAAGAAAGAGAGGGGTGGAGGGAGAGGCGGAAGGAGGCAGGGAGAGGTGGGAGTAAAATGAGGACTAGCACAAAAAGAGGGGGTGAAGTAGAAGGCAGAGCAGAAGGGAAGAGGGTTCCGAAGCAGCTTTGGGAAAGGCACAGGAGGGAAAGAGAAAGTAAACCCAGGTCAAGATGTGAATCCAGGCTGTGCTGGGTTGCACAGGTTCACAGGACAAACCTAAGACAAATCCTTTCTCCATGTTCTGACGTGTACTAGCTTGATGTCATCATGGATGTTGCTAAGACCTGGTGAACTGAGAAGAGGGAAGGAGTCTTTGAAAAATACTACCCAGCCATGACAGTCTGTGTAGTTTAAATAAAGGTACCTAAAGTGTTTATACCTTAGACATCCAAGTCTTTCCATTGTCTCCTGCCTGTCATGTCTCTGGACCACAGTGGTAAAGGGAAATCAGAAGTCAGCCATCCCCAGCCTCAAGATTTGGCAATGAATTTTGCAGTAATTGCAAGGCTTCCTATGATGTTAACACTTGAAGACAACTTAAATTTTCATGCATATATTATAGCTTAAACAAAAGACAGTCAAATAATTGTAGCAACAATAGGGAACTTTTGAATGATCTAATTTTTAGCCTCAGGACAGTGTCAGGAAGCCAAGCTTCTTGAGTATATTCTGTATATTTACCCCCCCAAAAAAAAGTCTTCCATTCCATTGAAAATATATTAAATTGAAACTAATTCAATATTCACAGTCAAATAACACATCTTCATGAAGAGAGTGACAATTATAGTCGCAGAATCAAAAGATATAATTGCTAAAAGGCTGGTTAACTTCATGATGTTTGTGCATCACGAGTCAAAAACAGTGATTTTTTTCAAGTCCATAGCAACCCTGAAGTACGGTCATGCTTTGCACAGAACAGAAAACTTATCTGCTGGACAAAAAGGCATAAAAATTGACCCTAGAGATTGGAAGTCCATGAGGAATTACTATTAAAAAAATAACAATTCTCAAGTGGTGGGGGGAAAATGGAGACAACTGTACCTGAACAACAATAAAATAAAAGAAAGGAAAAAAAATAACAATTCTCGGCCATAAAAAATAGTGAAACCTATTCAAAAAAACAAACAAGCAAGCAAAATATAACTAAAGACATTGAAATCAAGAACAAATTGACAGTAAACAGAGGAGAGGTGGGAGGGGATAATGGGGGGATCGTGGGGAGCGGTTTTCAGGAACATGTATAAAGGACACATGGACAAAACCAGAGGAGGGTAGGATCAAGGGTGAGAAGTGGAAATGGCTGGGGTCGGGTGGAGTAGTAGGGGGGAAATGGAGGCAACTGTACTTGAATAACAATACAAAAATTAAAAAATTTAAAAGAAAAGAATGAAATCTTACCATTTGTGACAGCATGGATAGATCTACAGAGTATTATGCTAAATGAAATAAGACAAATATCATATGATTTCACTTACATGTGTAATCTAAAAAACTGAATAAACAAACAAAATAGAAACAGACTGACAGATACAGAGGACAGAAGACTGATGGTTGCCAGAGGGGAGGGAGGATGAGGGACCGGGCAACAAAAACAAAGGCATTGAGAAGCACAAATTCGCAGTTACAGAATAGTCATGGGGATGTAAAGTACAGCACAGGGAACACAGTCAATAATATTGTAATAACTATGTGTGCTGCCAGGTGAGCACTAGAAATATCAGGAGGATCACTTCGTAAAATATATGATTGTCTAACCACTGTGCTCTACACCTGAAACTAATTCAAAATAATGTTGAATGTAAACTGTAATTGAAAAATTAAAAAAAACATAATGAAAATACAAAGTAATTTTCAGAACATAATAGAGACCACAAAGGAGAATAATTTAGCTCTCCTCTCCCTAAATAAAATAATTAAAATAAAAGAACATCATGACAAAGAATGCTTACTTTCTCCATCAATGGATATTGTGATATTATTGTCACACTGTAGACTTCATTTTTTTAACATCAGAACTCATGAGGTTGTCCATGTTCCTGTAAGTATTTTGACTTGTCATGAGATTATAGTGGTTGTAGCCACGTGTTTTTAATAGCCATACACCTTAGGAAAACTTTAAAAAAAGGAAGAAAGGAGGAAGGTATAGGAACGGAAGGGAGAAAGGGAGGGAGGGAAGAAGGGAGACTATTTCCTCCTCAATAGTACATTTTCTGAAGAAACAGAAATGCTCAAACAAACAACTGTTTATTAATTTAACTTGTATTTATGAGCACAAATAGTATATTTAACAGGCTATAGAATTAGAGCAAGATTTAAAGAAGTACAAGCATCAAAGTACAATTCTCACTAAATTATATTTCTCACTAAATTCTGAATGTTAGCAGTTCCTTAACTTAACCCAGCCCTGGTTTAATCTTGTTCAACATTTCCATTACCTTGGAGACATGCTTATGAATTTTAAGATGCTAAAATTATAAGATGAATCATTAATATGTTGAACCAAATAATCGAGTTTCTCAAATACTCTGAAACAGAAATAATAGCTCATGGCCAACAAAATAATTCAGCAGGAAAAGACAGAAAGGTGCCCATGGCACTTTGAGATGGTAGGTCAATAACCGTTCATCTGGGGACAGGCAGACAACTCAGGTGGGCCTGAGCATATTGAACTAACAGTGTGTCTCAGCTATGGAAAACGTTAATAAAACTTTAGGGTTTGCTGATAGAAATATGGGATTCTGATTATGTGAAGTAACACTCCCACTTTAATTAATCAAGCATTTTTTCCTTCCTTTTTTTTTTTTTTCCTATTCAGATACCTAAGGAGACCTTCTGAAAATCAGACTCGTCAGAGAAGAGCTATAAGGATCTTACGGTGTCTGGAAATCAGATTGTTTGAAGAGCAACTACTGTGTTTACCCCAGAGAAGAGAGGGCTTCAAAGGTAGACGCTTCACATACAAGAGGAAAAAATTTGCCCTCTGGGTATAACCAGGCCAGTGGAAGAAGGTGTGTGCAGGTAGGTTTCAGCTTAGCAGAGGAATAAGTCTGATAGATCCAGCAAGGGATTCCTCAGAGGAGTAAGCTGCCAAGCACTGGCAGTGCTGAAGCAGAAATGAAAGGAACATGTTGGCTAAAGAAAGGGCATCTGACCTGAGCTGGGAGTGGGTGCTGGGTACCAAGCTCAGTAATATTGAAGGGCATGACAGACTCCAAGATTCTGGTTCTAAAATGAAAAGTGGGCTCATCTTGGTCAATACTCAATAAGAAAGAACTGTTCATGTTTTCCTGGAGTAGTAGCATTGCTTTTGTATGAATTTTTATTACCGTGTTTTTTCTTCAACTTGACCCAAAGTAAAAATTTTAAATTATATTGCTAGTAACTTATTCTTCAGGAAATCTGCCATCATAAACAGAACTTTTTATGACTTAAAACTTGCCTTTTTGAATAGGAGCCATGCCGTATCAACTTCCATTGGGACTCAGGGGCACACTGCAGGAGAGCCAGTAATTATGATCACTGACCATACAGTGGGAACTCCATACCAATAGTTTTTTTTGGTAATGCATGGTGGATTATCATTTCTGAATTTGCTCAAATGTTCTAAATTTATTTTTTGCACCCAAGATGAAAAATTCCATATATTTATTATCTATCACATTGTACTTCCCTCTCTTTGCCCTAAAATTAACTTCTCAAGTACATAATACAAAACAATCCTGATTTTGTAGATGTCTCTAAATGAGGTATTATTTTCCTTCGCAGGGTGAAGATTGCTACACTCATTAATAATAATCCCATCATATCATTTTTGATGTTTCCTTCTGAACTTTCTCTAATTCCCTTAGATTTTGGAAATGTAGCAGTCAAGTTTGTAATGTATAAATACCATAAATTTGGGGGGTATTATATAGAAACTGTAACAACCTTCCTGATAGTTCCCAGAATTTACTTGGTCTCTTTAACTGTAAGGAGTTACATAAATTAAGAAACCCACAATACAATGACTGGATTACCTCTCAGGATTCTACATCCACACCCAATTAAAGCCAGAATTAGAAATTAAGATAGTATGGCTAATAGTCTCCTGCCACACACAGAACTAAAGTGATTTGCTCAAGTGGCAGGGCCCCAGACCCCAGAGCTCCTGACCCAGAACAATGGGTTATTTAGATCATATACCTCTGCTGAATTCATAAAAAAGTGGTGCAGAGACTACTTTTGAATTAAATGAGGTGACGTTACAAATTCATCATTGTCATAGTTCCTGGCACAGAGCTTACACTCATAAAATGGTTGCTATTATTGATTATATCATAATTACTTTGAGATAACCTCAAACATTACAAATGATTCTCTCTAGGAAGGAGCCACTTGGGAAGCTGGAGAGCACAGTTCAATTGCATACGGAGTGCTTCAGTGGGCACAGGCTCAGGGTACTCTGCACTGCCAGTTTGAATCAATGGGAGAATCAATCACAGCACATGCACGGTATTTAGAAATATGGCAAATATTTAAAAAATGTTCTTTGGTGAGCCTAACTTAAAACAGTATAAACTTTTTATTTGAAAACATCCATATGCCATGAATAGCTTAGTTATATTTTCGCTTCAATAACAGGTTGCAAATGGAAGAAAAAAGTTGTAGCTCAAGCAATCACCAACACACAGCCCTCTCGAAATAAGTCTGCAGTTACTAGGTAACCAGGTAGCACTGGGTGAAAATGAATTCAGGTGTTTGAACTGAGAAGCTCTGTTTTGTCCTGGGAATGGCTCATCTAATGAAGGATCCCACTGTCAATTGCATTTACAGAGTTGGGAAACCAGGTGCAGAATGATTCTCTTTCTGGAGTGTCTTGAATATAGGGGAGAGTCCAGAGTAGGGTCTTGGAGGAACCGTCAGAGTCTGGCATATTGTTGCATGGAGAAATGAGAAGCTCAAACTGGGAGCAAAAAGCACATCCTGACATATCATTTGAGCATAATCTCTGTAGAGAAGATACAAAGATTTCCAAGAGCGGGGAGTGGATGGTAAAAGGCAAGTCTCATTTTTTTATGCTATTGCAGACAAATTTAAGTGTAGCATTAGTTAAACATCAAAGAAAAACTAAATGGCCTATCAAAGGAGCATTGTTTCATCTCTGTCAACTCTCTACTCCAACAGTTTATGAATTTTAATCTCCACATGCTCCTTCAGTAAACTGCAAAACAGTAGGGCATGTTCAACTTTGTCTTTCTCACTCCTCTTGCAACATAGTAGTTCAAACCATGGGCTGCAGAGGACAGACTGGGATTTGAAGTCTACCTCTCCCACTCACCTGGAACCTCCAGCTACTTGGAGTCTGAACTGCCATTTCAACATATGGAAACACAGACACTAACAACAGTCCACAGTGGGCACATAACAGCAATTGCAAGGAAAGAGCCTAACTCTATCGCCTGGCACCCAGTGCAGGCTCAGTCCATCTAGTTTCCTAACCCATCTTAGCATTTAACCACATGTGTTATTGTTACACAAGTGCCAGTGGTTATAGTGTATATTCTCAATAAAAGTGGCTTTCTCTGTGGGTATTTCTCAAGTAGTTGTGGGGAGCAAAGAACGCACTGCTCTGGTAGCAAGGGGCTGCAAAGGGGACGCCATGTGCAGAGTTTGGAAACAAGAAGCCTCTCATCCCTGACTTGATGAACTTCTATGGACAGGGGAGAATAATGCCTTCCAACCCACTGAGAAAAATAAAGCCCCTCAGGTGAGAAACACTAGACTGGAAGATTCCTAATTACCTTCATATGTATTCTCACGAGACTTGAAATACAGTGAGGAATCACAAATCAAGTTGAGTTGATTTGCTCCTGTTTAGTATTAAGATGTGACTTAGAATCAATCTAGTTCAAGTCCTTAAAGAAAAAGACATTTCTTTTGTAATCAATGCACAATGAAAACACATTCCCTTTAATTCCTTTGACCTTTACAACTTCAGTCACAAACACTCATTGAAGTTTATTCTCAGCCACTGTACCACGTAACTCCCTTTCTCTTGGGAATAAACATAAAAATAAGCACAATTTTAAAAGGTTAACCTTTTAATGTGTCTTTGAAGGTTAGAACCATACAGAGTTCTGAACAAGAAATAGGGCCAGAAATAAATTAATGCTTAAAAGTTGACAATGAGATTTCTGGGTAACATGGTAGAGCAAATTTACACCTGTATGAGCCTTCTCTGTTCCAAACATGTGCTATGAGGCATGAAATATAAAAAGTGAAAACCAAAAGGCTGTAGTTTGGCTCCCAAACCAGAGAAGCATCTCTGTGGACTAGAAAAGGACTAGAATCACAAAGCAGAGAGTAGCTGGAAGTCAGCAGGCCTGCAGGACTCCGGGCCTAGAGGGCAGCCCTGATGGCTGGGCATTCTGCTCCTATAGGCAAAGGGAATCCAACCACCTCCCTGAAGACAGGGAGCCCTGAACCAGGTTAACTGTCTGAGAGCAAGCAGGGCGCTGGGCTTGCGACAGGAGCCTGAAAACAAAAACACACGCCAAGGGGTGCAGCTTTATGAAAAGTTGGAACCTGTCGAGGAGAACTGGACAGACGTGAATGAGAGCCGGGCACTGGAGCTCGCCACCCACTGGCTCTGTCACACAGTGTGTGATCCTCGCTGTCACCATCGTTAAGGGTATGTGATACGACGTAATAAAGCCTGGTTCTAGACTGGCAGTGTTGCAGGCCAGGCGAAGGCCCTCACAAAGCCTCTAGGCAGGCGTGTCCAACCTTTTGGTGTCTTTGGGACACACGGGAAGAAGAAGAGTTGTCTTGGGTCACACATTAAATACATTGCAATACGTCATCACAAAATAATTTCATAATGTTTTAAGTAAATTTATGATTGTCCTGGGCCATGTGCAGCCCATGGGCCGCAGGGTGGACACCCCTGTGAGTCGAGAGAGAGAACAATGAGCCCAGAGGGAGAGAAAACAAGACAAGACAAACTCGATTTTAAAACACCCCACTCAAAACAAAGCAGCAAACCACAATTCCCAAACGCATGAAGGTATGTGCTGCTCCAGAGGTCAACAAAACCAACAGCTTGAACAAAAACTCCACTCCAGATTAAATTAATTTAATAGAAAGGCTATGCAACATTCAAAAAACAATGCTTAGGATGATCAAAGAACAATTTTCTAGAAAAGGAAAAATTCCAAAACTTACTTAAGAAGAAACAGAAAACTTGGAAAATCAATAAACATTATGAAATTCAATAAAAAATCAGAAAGCACTCACTTTCCTTCTCACAGACACAAAGGGTTTTGCAGGCGAGTTTTACCCAAGGTAAAGGAACAGATGATCCTTCAACTGAGCCAACTCACTTATCAAGGTATTACCTTGAAACAAAACTAAACAAGAACAGTATGTTTTAGACTGATCTTATTTATGAATATAATATAAAATTATTAAACAAATAATTAAACATGAGGCAAAACCTTCTCCAAATTCAATAGATAAAGTTAGAAGACAGACAATAGAAGTAAAAAGTGGGCTTATGATTCCAGTCAATTTATATAATGTATTGTCATAAAATAAATTACTCATTCTTCATAAAACAAAACATAATACCAAGCAGTATCTTATGTTTGGTCCAAATATGAAATTTAAGTTAGTGATTCGCTATAAAAAACTGAAATCCACAAGAATTCTGATCGTACACACGGAGGGTCCTGTGGATTTGTTTATGCAGATGTAGTATTTTGAAAGATCAATTCCAGCTTGCTGCCTAAAGTTTAAAGAATTACGTACGGCAGAAAATGAGGACACTCATTCCTTTACTCCTGTTTCACTGCCCTACCCATGTCTATAACCAGCGCCGTACCCTAGCACCTCAGTTTACTTATTTTTATTTTATGTATATGACAAGGTCTGTCTGGATAAAGTCCAGGCACTATTAGTATAACAAGAAAGGTTTGCATGATATTGATGTAACCTAGCAGCCAAGGAGAGTGGACTGGAGCACACATGTGTGAACAATGATGACTTCATTGCCCTAGTCAGTGGGGGCGATAAACACTGTTGAGTGAGCAGGTGTACTGTGTGGCCATCACATTCAAAATGACTGAGTGAGTAGAGCAACAAATCCGCATCAAATTTTGCATTAAGCTTGAACTTTCCTTTATGGAAACTTCAGAAGGCTGTAGCTATGGGCAACTGGTGATTGGCAGCTTCATCACAACAACGCACCTGCACACGCATCACATCTTGTACAGTTTTTTGGCGAAGCGTCAAATCACCCAGGTGACTCAGCCCCCTACAGCCCAGATTTGGCGCCCTGTGACTTCTGGCTTTTCCCAAAACTGAAATCACCTCTGGAAGGGAAGAGATTTCAGACTGTTGATGAGATTCAGGAAAATATAATGAGGCAGCTGATGGCAACTGGGAGAACTGTGTGAGGTCCCAAGATGCCTACTTTGAAGGGGCCTGAGGTGTCACTGTCTTATGTCCAATGTTTCTTGTATCTTGTATCTCCTTCAATAAATGTCTCTATTTTTCATATCACGTGGCTGGATACCCTCTGGGCAGACCTTGTGTGTGTGTGTGTGTGTGTGTGTGTATCCATATAGACATAAACTTAATTCATTCAAAATGCACTCCGCAAGATTTATCAAACCATTGTGTACCAGACCCCACTCTGTGTGTGTGCTGGGGACAGAGCAGTGATCTTGATGACAAGGCCTCTGTTCTTCTTAACTTACATTCTTATTCTGAGGACAGGTAGCGACCAAGTGAACAAAGATCATTCCAGTCACATGCTATAAAATAAAAATACAATCAAATAATGTGACAGAGTGGTGAGGGTTCAGTGACCAGAAAAAGTCCTCTTCAAGAAAGTAAAGTTTGATTTGAGACCTGAATGATAAGAGCTGGCATGTGAAGATCTGGGAAAGAGAATTCCAGCCAAAGGGAACAGCTGGTGCAAAGGCCCAGGGGTCAGAATAAATTTGAGTGCTTAAGCCTTTCTTCACAATAATCTATTAGTATTAAGCAGAATAGTAAATCAGGGAATCTCATTTAGCAAATACTTGAGGTACCAGAAATATACTACTTCAATTTTTATTGGGGAATTATACATGGGTATGTTAATTTTTGGAGACTAAAAAAATTACTAAATGCTCATAAACAGATCCATCTGGAAATGCTGATGATAATTCCTTTTCAAGTAGAGAAATGAACCAAATTAGACCTAGAAGCCCCAAGAAAGAGTTGATATGGCAAACTAAGATGTGTTTTGTACAATTATCTTTCTAATAATAGAAAGTCGTCAAATAATTTTGTTTTGGAAATGAAAGTAATACAAATGTGTAACTGTCATAAAAGTTGTGGAAAAAAGAACCAAAGGAGAAGGATCATTTTTTGAAAAACATCTGTCTGCTGCCCTGGCTGGTGTGGCTGAGTCGGTTGGGCACCTACTGCAAACTGAAAGGTCGCCAGTTCACGGTCAGGGCACATGCCTGGGTTTTGGTCCAGGTCCCTGGTTGAGAGTCTGTGGGAGGCAACTAATCAGTGTTTCTCTCCCTCTCTTTCACCATCCCTCCCCCCTCTCTAAAAATAAAAAGTAAAATCTTTAAAAAAAGAAAAACATCTGCCTACGAAAGAATGTTGGGGACAGGATGAGCACTGGAGCACATGAAGGAGGAGGTGGCTAACCAGGGGTATAAATAGAGATACATCTTTGCACAAAGGCAATTGCCCATGTCATGGTCACTAGCTCTGATGGGAGCAGTCTGTGGCACTGGGAGCATCAACTGGTCAGCATGCCCCCAAGACTCTGCAGTGCATGAGATGAGCAGCCACTGCTCAAGGCAAGTCACCTGGAGGTCACTTTGGCTGACTATAATTCAGTGGTCCCAAGTGATGGGCAAAGAGCAAACTCAGGGAAAGTCCATGTAGAGACCCTCCTCAAGAAGAGGTCACAGTTTAGGAACATATGGAAACCAGGGAAGGAAGAATTGCTACTGGCCAAAAAGGATGAAATGAGGAAAACTAAACAAGGTAATAAGGAGTCTGTGGTTTGCATTTTCTTAAAAACTGGACTATAGTACCATTATAACAGATTATTTTACAGAGATGTATGGTAAGTTCCTCTAGTTGCAAATCTGACTTGAAAGAGGTGCTAAATTGGATATAAATGCAAAAAATAACCATGCTTCTGGGTACCCTTTCATCTTGAGAAAAAGCATGCTCAAGCAAATAATTCATAGAATGGATTGTTCTGCTTCAATCAATTTCCTGATTAGGTAGATTAGATTTTTAAAACATAGTTGTCAATCTTTCTTACAAATATCAGCTAAGATCAATGGAACTGAGCAGACAAGTCCTCAAGCAGATCTGTGTATATGTGTACAAAATAATTAAGTGTATTATTAAAAAATGCTTCAGAACATCAACATTCTATGCGCATTCTGAAACAGTCACAACAATAGAAATTTGAAATGGGATAAACATAAATTTAATTTTTTTTCCAACATCCTCATGGATTCCCTCCTATGCACTCTGGAGACGTCTGTTCTCTCCACCAACACTGACCCTTGCTGGGCTGCAGTCATGACCTCCAGGAGGAGGGCTGCCTTGCTCATCATCCAATCGCCAGTGACTTAGAGTACTCAAGTGTCATTGTCCCTTGAGCCCTGTCCTTCCCTAGGGGGCTGACAGTAGACACGGAAGATATAAGCTTCTCCATTAGCTGTAAGCAATCTATTCTACACCAAGCTCTGGGAGGCACCAAAGAGAACTTCCCCACCCTGTGAGAGAGTGACAAGCACTAGGGTATCAAGTGAGTCTCTTAGCCTAAATTGAGTGCTGAAAGTGAAGGAGAATTTTTAAAAATATTCTTTGGGAAATGCAATCTATTAAAAAGAGGAATCCGAGATATTTCCCCACTGCTTATGCCACTTGGACGAATTTTGAAAGTTGAAGAGTAAATATGCAAACACTGTATCCTTTTAGAAGCACAACTGTTTAAAAATAGTATGCCGGCAAGCTGCTCAAAATATTCTAAAACAGTAAGCAGCTTGACATTTTTCAAACAAATATTTAAGACTCGGGTCCACATGTGCACTGGAAATTAATGCCATTTGTCCAACAATAATAGACTTGATTCATATCCACTTCTCATACATTGGATTATATATTTGCTGATTTCATGAAACTTTCAAAAGGTTACAGCTGGTTGACATATGAAAAATTCCACACCTCTAAAAGAGGGAATTTTATACTGGTCTCTTTTTTTTATTTGTTTGTTTATTTGATAAAACCACTCCTCAGAAAAAAATGCCAAAGCCTTGTATGTTCCTCACTCTCACTGATTGTGTATTCGAGCTTTTATTATCTAAGAATATATTAACAAAGGAACAGAGCAGCGATCATGGCAAACTTAGAACTGAGAACCTGACACGCAACACTGGGAACTCCATCAATTGCCTGGGGGCAGTTTTGTAGGGCCCCTGGAAACCGGGGCTCTTCAATCAAGGGCCATAGGGTACAGAAGAGGGTATGAATGTTAAAGAGATCACCTTTGCATTTTTGGCTGGTGCGGTCAGGGGACATTTTTATCATACACAGGATTCTGAAATTCAGCACTAAGAAATGTCAATTGTCTTCCTATCTTTTCTTTACAGAACATCAAAAAAAAAAAAAACCTCAAAAGAAATTCTCCCAGGACTAACATAACAGAAGAGCTCTGTAACTCCAGAGAAATTAAAGTCAGCCTTTTAATATGCTTTATAAAGCTACTTGAATCAGGAAAAAACTTCTTGACCATGCCAGAAACACATTATGATCAATGTGGGTTAAATTAGGGCTTCCATAATCATGACAGTAATTTCCGCAATAAGACCTTTAACAGCTACTAATGTACAAAATCTTCCAGCCTAAAAGGTTTAGGGACACAAATAACCATTACACTGTCAAATCCTGAGTGACAATAAAAGTCCTGGAATTAACCCCAACATGCATTAAAGGCTACAGCTATCATGCCTAGATACGTTTCTGAAAAACTTCAAAAAATAAAAAAAAGCTGCACAAGCGGTTGTACTGTACATCTAAAATGACCTTCGTGTCTTTATTTTCTTTCTTATTTAAGAAAGAAGGCTTCTTCAGATGTCTAGTTTGCTTAATCATTTCATTTTAACTTATACAAACCAAGACATCCAAACTATTATTTTTAGTTGTACAAGTTACTTAACTTTCCTGTGTTTTGTATTCTTATTCATAAGGGAGAATAATAATGATTATATAAATCATGTAGGAAAAGACCTGACCAAGTTCAATGATAAATTGTGTATATATTTTTTTAAATTATTTCAGTGGTTTATATATATATTTAAGAAAATAGTCCCCACCATGATATAGAGGAATCTTTCATATTCTTGGTAATTTACTTCCCAGTTGTTCAGCTCTGCTATGTAAACTTCCAGCCTGGGAGTGAGTATCTCTTATTTTATTCTGGAGTGCTAGAGGGCTTTCCAAAGGAAGAGGATTTTGGTAGGTCTAAAAGGCTAGTGGACAACTCCAGCTTTCTATCATTCAAACCACTGGATATCAAATATATCCAGTGGGAGCCTTCTGGAAAAAGCGAGATGTTCATCCAGTAAATAATGTACCTGAAGTTCTCTCAGATAGAGTTCAACCAGGTTAGATAAAAGTATATCACAGGAATTCCTGTCTAGCACATATGCCACCATTCAATATTTCAAGAAATTCAATATTTCAATAGTGGGTTGAATGACTAAATACCTCCCTCTCTCAATGTTACCTGCTTATCCTTTCCCTTTCTCAGTTTAGTGTTCTTGCATTTCTATACTGAAAAAATAAAAGTTACTACATTTGATCCACAGGCAGGAGAGAGGGACATGATGCACGTGTGCATTCCTTGCTACTGTGAGGGGTATAGAATAGTATCACCAACTTTCACTCCCATACTTTTAGAATCGTGGTTCCCAGTTTTGCTCATGACATCCCTAGTATAGAAAGGAAAACATCACATCTGGCAGGAGTGAAATAGGGGACTGGGAGTGGCTTAGAAAATTCTCCAGCATCTACGGCCAGGAAATCCTGAGACCCAAGCCACCTCAATCACTTCACCACCTTCTCAACCCCATCCTGATGCTCAATAAAAATTCACTACTAATACCAACTACATCGTCCAGTGTTAAGAATACATTGCCTTGCTTTGGGCAGGAGCCTAAAAAGAAAGAGCTCTTTACAGAGTGTGAGCTGGGGCAATATATGAGCACTTGAAAGTCTGAAACTTATTTATATAAAAGCCAGTCAGGACAATGATTAAAGAAATGAAGGACCCAGGCAAATTCAGCTGAGCTCTGGAATGCAAATAACGTGTACAAATGAGAAAGATGCCAAGGTTATAATACAGCAAAGGTGCAAAGCCAGCACAAGTTCGGCCCAGCAGTTCTCCCCTACCCCATTGGACGTATTTCCTTATTTCAAAGTTACATAACCCTGTCTGCAGCAGCAGCAGCAGCAGCAGCAGCAGCAGCGGTGGCGGCACAATCCATCCATTACCCACACTCCATCCAGCTAATTACCAAGTGCCAGCCACTCTTCTACAGAGAGGGCTGAGAGCAATTTTGTAAGTCCTTGTGTTTTCATTAATGTGAATTTCTCAGCTTTTCTAGGTCAGAGAAACACCAGGTGATAACAAGCTCTTGCTTGTATGGAGGGGAAATGCACACTGGCTCATTATAAGGAGCTAATGCCAGTTCCCAAGATTTGGGAAAAGAAGAATGGGTGCTTAGAAGAATGCAAAAGGTATTTTTAAAAAAGTAACATAAATCGATGGAATGTTTTACATCTCTTGAAGGAATCAATCAAGAGATCCTATAAGGTGCTCTGGATATTAAATTATCAAAGAAGGCTAACTTTGATAATAAAAGGTGAACTGCTTAATGGGAATTCAACTCTGTAAACTGCTCCTACTACAATGAGTACAGAACTAAAAACTTTTTGTAGTATTCATTCATTCATTCATTCATTCATTCATCAAATACACAGTACAGCCTGCCCCATCCCAGGAATTGAGGTGGACTCAGGAAATGCAGAGGTCGTTTCCTGCCCTGCACTCTCCGGAAGCCATCTGTCCATTCTGCATCATTCCATTTGCGAGCTACACAGTAATAATTCACTTGTCTTCTCCACTAGCTTTTTAGCTGCTCAGTGAGTGAATACATTTAAAAATGGAAGAAAAGAAAGATGGATGGGAGGAGAGAGAGAGAGAGACACAGCTCCTTTCAAAGAGCACACAATCCAGTTCGCTCTGAAAGTCAAGGTGGTCTAGAATTTGGCAAAAAGGGGTCATGGTGTTCTCTTCCTTCTTTCTAAGTTAACTCCTCCCTATGGAACCAACGCTAACTTTCAGCTTAATGAACAATAATTCGCATGTGCAGCCATCAGAATCACATTCATTTTAGAGTAGAATTTAAATACCCATTTAACAGATTTGGTTTCCATGTAGAGCTCCCTTTAAATATTTTAAAAATGTGTCAGAGTCAGGGAACAACGAGATGAATCAAGTAGAGCAAGAAAGGGAAAACATTTTTTTCAGAGAAAAGTAGAATTCTTTTCTTTCAGGACAGCCTGGTTAAAAATATTTGTTGGGATCATAGAGTCAGACTCTCAACAAGCTTTCCCTTGGCACCCCTGAAAAGAATATTAGTGGTAAAAATTAAGACATCTGAAAATACCAAGCTCTGGGGAGGACAGGGAACAAGCAGAACTTTTACGCACTTCTTGTGGGAATGTAAATTGGCACAATCCCATCAAAAACAATTTGATATTACCTAGCAAAGCTGAATGTGACCCAGAAATCCCACTCCTAGGTATATGCCCTAGAGCAACTCTTGCATGTATGCGCCAGGAGACCTGGACAAAAAAATGTTCATAAACAGCAGTGTTTGAAATAGCAAAAACTGGAAACAACCCAAGAGTCCATCAGCGGTCCTGTGGGGAGGTAGGCTGTGGCATATTCACACAATGGAGTATTATAAAATGTGAAAATAAATGAAACACAGCTGCACATTGCAAAATGGATGCTATGTTTTTTTTTAAGCAAATTGTAGAAGACTATACACAATTAAAATAGTTTTATAAAGCTTTTCAAGAAGCAAAACTATGTATTATTTAGAGATACACACCTACGTGGAAAACTATTTTAAAAACCATAAGGGGATTGACACAAAGAATTCAGACTAGC
Organism: Macrotus californicus; assembly: GCA_007922815.1. Lineage (NCBI taxonomy): Eukaryota > Metazoa > Chordata > Mammalia > Chiroptera > Phyllostomidae > Macrotus > Macrotus californicus. Next base: position 25,373 of record VMDR010009680.1, read on the forward strand.
ATTTGCAGGGTGAGAGGACACAGGGAGACCGCAGAGGAGAGGACCTCAAGCTGGAGCCAACGGGACCAGTGGTCTGAGGTTGAGAGGTAATTTATAGATCAGTGTTTCATCATTGGGCTTCATGATTGTGTAGATGGTGCATATGTTGTTGTACATATCAGTAATTACATATACAAAATTTTTAAATTCTGACATATCACATGATGAAATACTACACAGCCATTAAAATAATTAGTTAGATCCATATATACTGATAGAAAAAGATCTCCAGACAAATTGTTTAGGTTAATTAAAAAGCAAGACATAAGACAATATTGTAGTACAATCCTATTTCTGTAACAAGGAAGCCAAAAAACTGAAAGATCAAAATATATATTATAATACCTATGTATTTGTACTGACTGCCTTCTGTTTGCCCCTCCAACCCACCCCCTACCTTGCTCTCTGGCCAACATGACTAACCTATAAGGTCTGCGTCACTAGGTTTTTCTGCCCCCTGGCTACAGGGTTCGATCTGTGGGGAGCTTCCACAGGAGAGCGGAGGGAGAAAAAAGAGGGACACCAGTGCGCTTATTCCCCACTACCTCCCTGTGGTCCCTGAGGATCAGCCTCGTCCCTCCAGCAAAGGTCGCAGATCCATGAGAGAGAGGGCCTTCTCTGTAGCGCCTTCTCTGTGTTCCATGCCCTCTCAGGTCTGGGGGTAGCAAACAGTATCTCCTGTGGTTTTCTCCCATCAACTCCACACCTTGCAAATAAATAGTCCCTTTATTAAACTCGACTAATTATCCTAATTTCAATCCACCATCTGTTTCCTGCTGGGACCCCAACTGATACAATTATAAATGGATATAGAAGCATAGAAAAAGGACTAGAAATATACTCAAGAAAGATTATGAATACTAATAAAAGAAGCTGGAATTAGAGGAAAAAAGAAACACTAATGTTTCGACCTTTACATTTCTGCATTGTATAACTTGTTTCTAAAAGGCAAGTATTTGTGTACTATTTGCACACAAAAAATTTAAGACTACGTGAAAAATAATTTTTTTTTAAATGCAACGTTGGAGCAGTTTAGTTAAAGGAACAAACCAGGTCCTTTTACTTCTCTGTCCTCATGCCTTGCACAGTGCCAGCCACATAGTAGGTGCTGAGAATGGATGCTGTAGTCTGGTGTACCTTAGACTTAAAGGATTTCTCACAAGAAAGGTTAGCTTGTATGGGGTTAAGAAATAAAAATAAACACCTCCTAGAGTAGCTCGATAGAGGCTTCCTAGAGGTGTGAGTAATAGTGGCCCCCAGCAACTCCAGGTGCAGCAGCAGCCAGGCTGCCAGCCTGGTTCCTGGTCTGCACTGCGTGCCCACAGCTGAGAACCCGGGCCCTCCACAGGCTGAGCTGTGCTGTGGTCTGTGGGCATGAGAACTACAACCTGCCATGCTCAAACAGGTGTCTCTCCTTAGGTCTGACAGACTTCCAGTATCACTACCTCCTAGGGTCTGGATGCTTCTCTTGTTACCCAGGGTCTGGATGCTTCTCTGGACTCTGAACTCCAGGATCTGGACTCTGTCTGGGCACTTAAAGCTGGGGATGACCTCAGACACCTACCTCACCCCAGTAGGGAAAACAAATCCAGGCCCAAGCCACTCAGCCACACAAAGCCAGGTCTGGCTAACTCAAATGGTCCTTCAAAACTCAGGGTAGATGTCACTTCTTCTAATTGCCTGAGTCTTCTGTTAAGTGCTTTTCTTTTTAAATGACCCACAGACACCATGTACTTCCTCTATCATAACATTTTTGTACTGTATTAACATCACCCATTTACTTGTGCATCTCTCTCACTAAACTGTCAGCTCTTTGAGGGCAGGGGTTAAGTCTAGTCATCTTTGTATCATAAGGGAGACTGACAGAATCGTGGTTCATTAAATACTGACCCATGCTGCTGAATCCATAGACCTGATAATACAAACTAGGTCACCCTGTTTGCCCGCTCTAAAGACCTTGAAAGCCTTGGGGATTCAAGAACCCAGGTAAAGATGGAGTCAGCGATTCATCACACACTTACTGAGAACTCTCCGCCAACCTCTGAGCTAGTGGTCAGCAACGTAATAGTGAGAAAATGAAATCAAACCAGTTAAAAAACAGACCGTAGTCCCTTCCTCCCCCTCCATGTCTATATTGTAGAAATGTTTTGTTTTTCCAACTTCTGATGTTTCTAAATGTTTTAAAATACTTTCGCAAGGTCTCTCTGAGATTTTTGGAGTATTTATATATTTATGTATATTTCTAATTGTTGTCAGGCAAGAGATTTTGTGAGTGAGTTAGTTAGCATTAGGTACAGCTATCAGAGACCTGCACTGGCCCTTCTGTGTCGAATTATCTCAGAGATTCTTTGCCAAAGTCACGAAAATGAATGTTTAATGTTGGCCCCCTCTGTCTCTCTGAGGGCTTTACAGAATTCCGTGGTATTTGAAAAGCATCAGGGAAAGTAAATAACGAAGGTTTGGTGTTCCTTTTTTAAACACAAATGAAATCATTAAGCAAATGAGTCAGAAATCATGTAAGAGAACATTAGAAATTAAAGCAGACTGGAAAATGATTTCTAAAAGACCTTAGGCAAAAATTCCATTCAGTTCAGTTCAGAAATACTGCATTAATCCCACCAATGAATAATGCTACCTTCTAACTGCCCCTCAGCACACTTACCTCCGCTTAATATGTACCCACCATACCCCATTGCCACACTGCAGGAGGGGGAGCAAAATGTGAGCACCTCGTTCTTAGCCAACAGTTCCATGGCTTCCTCACCCACAGGAGAGCTACACAAAGAGGCTGTGAGGATAGAAAGGATACCACCAACACGAAAAGCTACAGTTTCCTATCTGATGTTCACCATTGACTCATAGGACACTGATTATGCTCATGAGTGAGATAAACAACACACGACTAAAAAAAAAAACAAAACAGGTGGGACAGATTGGGAGGCGCAGTTGGGAGGAAAGTTAATTAGCATCAACGTCCAATTATCCTCAAGTGGTTAACCAGTGGTGACCTTTTCATCTCCGGCTGATTTCCTGGGCCACCATCATCATAAGACTTATAGATGAACAGAGTAGACAATTACTTTGTACCATGATTTGGGAGAGGCTAAAAAACCCTAAAATGCAATATCTATACCTTCTTCAAATCCTTCACTGGCCTTATGATGGCACACAAAATTCTCGTCTTTTGTGCATGAAAATATCGACAGCCCTTCACAGGGAGCAAGTGCTGGGAGGGATCCAATTCCTTAAACTGTTACCGGTTTGTGGTGGTGTGCGTGGGTGATGTGCACACACCTAAGTTCAACATTCAGTCCCCCTCTTTTGAAAACAGAAACTGGTTTCCTCTTAGCAACTGCTTCTTCCCCACTCTCAGTCCAGGGTTTGGGTGAGATCGACCAGGACCCCCAGTTCCAGAAGTGGGCACCCTACCTGGTCTTGGACAATCAAACACCTACAACCACACCCCTTACCGCAATAAAAGTAGGCAAACATCTCAAATCCAACTAATGAAGGTCTTATCTGCGACTTTTGCCAGAAAAATTTCTCCATTTCTCTCGGGTTGCTAGGATGGTAAGGTACATGCCTAGTGCTATCAGGGCCTTTCGGGACACATTTGTAGGCAGTTTGCCTGAGAATGAAGCCGCATCAAGAAAAATAGAGGCCTGTGCAGGTGAGGCAAACACCTGACATCTACAAACCTGGATTCAGCCCTGCCAATCCTCCTCAGTTTCACAAGCCAAGACATTTCCCCCTTATTAAACCAGTTTTACTAAGTTTCTGAACATTAAACCCCCAAGAGCCCTGATTAATATGTAGGCACGGATGCCCTAATCAGAAAGCATGGTGGGGAAAAATGTGGGCTGCGCAGAAGGAAAAGAACATGAGCAGAGATCACAAGAATCTGACTCTGCCCCTAAATGCCGCCTTGGGCATGTCCCTTCATAATAAAGTAAGGGGGGTTACAATAATAAACTCTAAGCTCCCATTAAGCGTTGACATACTATGAATATAGATGTGCTTTTGAGAGTGGGGAGTAGAACCAGAGAAAAGAATGCTATAGAAAGGCATATTTTATAGGCTAAGTGGGGTGGAAATGGGGGGCTTGTTTAGCTGGGCTGACAGAAATGTACAAGCAAAGGAAGGTGGGTTGGTGATAGGAAAATAAATAATCTTACAGTTGAACGTCAATGATGTGACAATTTTGCCAGAACCAGTTCTGACCATCAAAGAAACAAGCTTCTGAGCCAAGTCAACCTCTGTATTATCCATGCTCTTTCAGGAGCGAGGCTTCCTGAGAGGTGAGGAGTTGAAGGAAGCAGCTGGCATACTTGCTGTGTGACTTGGCCCTTTTTCCTCTACTGTGCCCCTGCCTAGAGTGTCCTCTTCACTGAGCTCTTCCTGTCTGAAGCCTACTTGACCTTCAGCACCCAGCCAACAGCCCTTCTCCTCCATGGATCCTTTCCCCATCATCACATCACTCAGTGCTCTCTCTGGTGCCCTTTAACCTAGGTCACTTGTTGATGTGTTCCTCTCACTTAATAATTACCTGATTCATGGAGGGGTCTCTCTGCCCTGATGAGAGACTCCAGAAGATGCCGGAAAGGACATGTCCAAGCACTGACAGAGTTGCCTGAGAACTTAGCCCACCAGCTTTCACACCCAGAACTCTTTCCTCCATAACCACTAATACCCACTGCAGCCTTCTCTTCGTGCTCCTGTTGTCTTTTTCCTTAAAATTCATTTAAATACCCGTCCCAACTTTTTACTGAGTGGCTTCTACGTGCTAGACACTGTGTTAAGGTCCCATGAACATCTTCTGTAATCATTTACAATCATCCTGAAGGTCCACTCTCATTCATCACCACTCTCATTTTACAGAAGTCACAGAGAGGCTGAGTGACTTGTTTGGGATCACAGAGCCAGGAACAGGAAGACCTAGGACTTGCAACCAGGGCTATCTAGATACGAAGACATTTTTTTCTTTCACTATCATCCTCACCACCAATGCCACATTATTGTCACTGCTACTATTTGGCAAGGAGCAGGCAATTTAAAGACATTACCTTAAATTCTCTCAACCTTGCAGTGTGGGCATTAATCTGACTTTACAGATGAGGTCACTGGAAGTCTTTTCTGACCACCATACCCCAGACTGGGTCAGCACCCACCCTAAGTACTTCCCCATTACCCTGTGCTTCCTCGCCCTGGTTTAGCATTTAGCTTCTGCCTTGAAAAACCAGCCTTCTGTCTCTTCCACTGAATTAGAAGCAACTTGGGGGCAGTGACAATGACTTGTCAATTGTTACATAGTAAATAATTGTAGGATAAATAAGGCTGACAAAAGCTCACAAGAAGCCTTTGATGGTGATACAGAAGCACTTTGCATTTCACCCTGGCCCCTCCCACCCTTCATCACAGGAGAGCACATCCACTTCCAGGCAGAGCAAGAATGGCCCCGGGCTACCAGGAACAGCAGTGCAAGGGGGAAATTGTCTCCCTTCGACTGTGGCTCCATGCTTGGCATCTTATTACCAAATCTGGTACTCATGAACTTGCTGGGGTCTAGTCAAAGCCAAATCAGAGCTGCTTTCAACAGACAGATGGTAAAAGAGCATGTCTTTCAGGGCTTTTGAGTCACCAATTCCCAATGGCAAGAGCTTTTGGTAGCTCTTCAAAAGCATCCAGTGGTCCTCACTGAGCTGTGCAGAAGGAGTCCACAATCTCCAGTAGTGGACAAAAATCATCTTTCTAATCCTGTGACAATTCTTGAAGAGTAAACTAACAATGGTTGCTGAAGGGTAGTGTGAAATTTTAGGGTAAAGGCCTTAATACCCTCGTGCGCCCATTAAGAATCACAACATTAAATCCTACTCCATAGACATCTACTTTCACCTGACAAGTATTTACTGCACATCTATCAATACTAAGAATCAAGATGGAGGTGTAGGTAGACACACTGTGTCTCCTCGCACAACCAAAAGAAGGACAACAACAAATTTTAAAACAAAAAGCAACCAGAACTGAGAGAAAATTGAACCGTATGGAAGTCCAACAACCAAGAAATTAAAGAAGAAACATACATCCTGACCGGTAGGAGAGGCGGAGAGGACTTGCACGGTGGGGCAGTGGCTGGCAGATTGGGGAAAGGTGCGGCTGGCCAAGAGAGGTGGCAGCTGCGGACTGGGTGTCCCACTCCCTCGTGAGGATAAACCAGGAGGAACAACTGAGGAGTGAGACAGGCCCCGCAACCCAGAGTTCCAGCTTGGGGAATTAAAGCCTCTGATTGAAAACTCCTGTGGGGGTTGAAGCAGCGGTGGTGGGACTCACAGGAGAGCCCCACAGGGTCCTGGAGCATGCATAGGCCCACCCACCGGGAATCAGCACCAGAATCAGCACTGCAGGGGCCCAATTTGACTGTGGGTGGCGCAGAAAGTGACTGAAAACAGGCAGAGAGCGGAGCAACCGCTATTGTTCCTTCTCGGACCCCTCCCCCACAAACAGCGTCACTACACAGCGTCGTGGCTGCCCTGGTGAACACCTAAGGCTCCGCCCCTTACAACGTAACAGGTGCGCCAAGACAAAAATGGCCCAAATGAAAGAACAGATCAAAGCTCCAGAAAAAATACAACTAAGTGACGAAGAGATAGCCAACCTATCAGATGCACAGTTCAAAACACTGGTAATCAGGATGCTCATAGACTTGGTTGAATTTGGTTGCAAATTAGATGAATAAATGAAGGATACAATAAGGGAAATGAAGGAAAATGTACAGGGAACCAACAGTGGTGGGAAGAAAACCGGGACTCAAATCAATGGTGTGGACCAGAAGGAAGAAAGAAACATTCAAGCACAACACAATGAAGAAACAAGAATTCAAAAAAATGAAGAGAGGCTTAGGAACCTCTAGGATGTCTTGAAACTTTCCAATATCCGAATCATAGGGGTGCCATAAGGAGAAGAGGAAAAACAAGAAATTGAAAACTTATTTGAACAAATAATGAAGGAGAACTTCCCTAATTTGGCAAAGGAAATAGACTTCCAAGGAGTCCAGGAAGCTCAGAGAGTCCCAAAGAAGGTGGACCCAAAAAGGAACACACCAAGGCACGTCATAATTACATTACCCAAGATGAAAGATAAAGAGAGAATCTTAAAAGCAGCAAGAGAAAAGGACAGAGTTACCTACAAAGGAGTACCCATCAGACTGTCAGCTGATTTCTCAAAAGAAACCATACAGGCAAGAAGGGGTTGGCAAGAAGTATTCCAAGCCATGAAAGGCAAGGACCTACATCCAAAATTACTCTATCCAGCAAAGCTTTCATTTAGAATGGAAGGGCAGATAAAGTGCTTCCCAGATAAGGTCAAGTTCAAGGAGTTCATCATCAC
>VMDR010009681.1:0-32797 GCA_007922815.1 Macrotus californicus
CCCCCCCCCCCAGCCCCGGTCACATGCGAGTGCTTCCCGAGTGCGATCCACGAGGAGGAAAAACAAAGGCCTCCTAAGACACACAGGAAACTGAGGACCTGAGACACTGCAGACCGAAGCCACCCCCACCCTCCATGAATCACGCCTTGTTCGCTCCCAAGCTGACCGCCAGCTGCAGGAACACGCCGGCGGGGTCAGCGCCTGAAGTGCGCGGCACCTGCGAGCCCCGCGCCGCCCGGCGCTCCCCGCAGACCCCGCCCCCACGGCCCGGCGCCCCCCGCCCGGCCCGGCCCGGGCCCCCGGCGAAGCGAGGCTCACCTTTGTTTCCTTGACCTTTTGGTCTCTGCGGGCGCAGGGAACGTCGCCGAGCAGCAGGTCGTCCGAGGGAAAAACGGGAAAGGGAAGACAAATTAAGGCCGGGCCCAGAAGGGAAGAAAGGAGCGGGCCGGAGGAGAGGCGGCAGGAGCGGCAGCGAGAGGGGGCAGGCTGTGAACGGGAGGCGGGGAGAGCGCCAGGCCGGCGGGGCTCGCGGGGAGAACGCGGGGGACGCGCCCGAGGCAACGCGAGGCCAGCAGGGCTTCCAGGAAGGGGAAGGGAACAAGGGGAACAACGAGGCCCGCCGAGGAGGGCAGCCGGAGCGGGCGTTGGGCGCCGGGGGCCGGGAAGGAGCGGGAAGAGCGGGCTGAGGGCGAGGCGCAGGGCGCGGCCGGCCGGAGAGGCCCGAAACCCGGCCCGCGAGAGGCGCCGCCTCAGCTCGGCCCGACCGGGGGCGGCGGGCCCGGGCCTAGTCGGGCTCCCTCTCTCCTCACACAATGGCCGAGGCATGCGGGCCGGGCCTGTACCTGCTCCAAGAGGCTGCTAGCCGACATGGCTCTCGGATCCTCACAGGTAGCGACGGCGGCGGACTCTCTTCAGAGTGTCGGCGGCGGCGGAGAAGCTCCGGCGGCGGGAGCAGGCGGCGCGACGGCGGCTTTTGTCCCTGACACTCGGGGGCCTCGGCGGACGCAGCGGAGACACAGCGCGCGGCTCGGGCTCCGGCTCCGATTCGGCGACGCTCTAGCCCCAGAACGCAACGCCCGTCTCGATGCCTTTACGCGCGCGCGCGCCCGCCCCTAGCAGCCGAAATAAGGGCGCCGAGCGGCGGCGGCGGACGGCGAGCGCGGCGCGACGCTGACTCTCACATTCACTCACCCACGCGGAAGGGTCCCGGCGCAAAGCGCCGCGAAAAGGACGAGGCGGGGCCGCAGCGCCCTCTGCTGGGCTGGAGGAGCGGAAGCGGCTCGCCCTGGCTCCCCGCACCCACCGCCTCGGGGTCGGGGCCTAGGAAGGTGGGGACGGCAGGGTGGCATCACGAGGTTTTTAACTAACACCTGGAGAGAGTAACTTTGGCTTCAGAAAATCCACAAAAACTAGTCTTTCAGTGAAGAAGAGGCCCCTGAAGCCTGAGAAACCATAAAATAAACCTGCTTCTTAGCTGCAGATGGTACCCCACCCCCATCTGGGGAGGAACCCGAAAAGGGTCACAGAGCCTCGAGGGAAACTTCATAGGGGCCCTACCTCAGAAAGACACCCCCTCCCCAGGTGCCTGGTTATCCTCCTCTGTTAGCAGACTGCAACAAAGTAATCGTACCCAGAGAACAAAAACATCCATAAAAATTTGGTCCCCTGCAAAAGATAGTCACCCTATTTAGCATTGCAGGGAAGAGAATCTACAATGTTTTAGCTTAGTCACTGGCCTCCGTAATAATCTGTTAAACTGTGTCCTTTATTTCCAAGAAGGACACACTCACACATTTAAACAGAAATTTTTCTTGTACTTGTTAACAAGTCCAGAGAATCTATAAGTCTCTGGACTTCAAAAGGAAATGTCCTTATCTGAGGGAAAGGAAAATTAATGCTACTTGAATACCTGCTCTGTGTTAGGTTTTGTTGTTACGTGTTTTCAGAGCCCTATTAAAGGTTTTCAGCATCTTCAAAATACCTATTAATTGCTACATTTTACAACCCGGGAAACAAAATTTAAGTACTGTGTCCAAAGTCACAAAGCTGTTAAATAAATGTATCTGACTCACACACAAATGTAATAGTGTCTCTCTGCCCTCAAGAGAAAACCTGTTTTCAAGAACCAGAATCCAGAGGTAATTAAAGGACAGGCAGAGCATTTTTAATCAGAGACAGACCCAACTCATGCAGGGATATTTGATCCTAGGACAGCCCGTCTCCTAATAGCTTTTGGTATTGCAAATAGTAGTAAACAGATAAATAATGCACTGTTAAGTATCAACCTGATACCATCCGCTCCCTGGATACAGGAGGCTTTGGTGGACTCAGTAGTAAAACAAATGATAACACCACATACTGAGTATTGCATCATAAATATGCATTGAGTGCTCAATTCATTTTTTTCTTCCCATAATCGCATTTATGGTTGGAACAAATAATATCAGGCACCAAATGTGATGGACTTCTGGAAAAGACAGTAAAATGTCAAGTCACAGACCATAGATCCCACCAAAGGAATAAAAGAAATCTAGTAAGCCTTCTTTAAAGGTACTCAGCCTGGCCCTGGCAGGGTGTCTCAGTTGATAGGAGGAACATTGTCCCATGCACCAAAAGGGTGCAGGTTCGATTCCCAGTCAGGGCACATATCTAGGTTGAGTGTTCAATCCCCAGTTGGTATGGAAGGCAGCCTATCAGTGTTGCTCTCTTCCCTCCTCTCTCTCTCTAAAAATCAATAAATATATCCTTAGGTGAGGATTAATAATAAAAAAAAATGAGCCCTGGCTGGTGTGGCTCAATGGATTGAGCACTGGCCTGCGAACCAAAGGGTCACCGGTTCGATTCCCAGTCAGGACACATACCTGGATTGTGGGCCAGGTTCCCGGTGGGGTTGCACTAGAGGCAACCACACATTGATGTTTCTCTGCCTCTCTTTCTCTCTTCTCCTCGGTCTAAAAATAAATAAATAAAGTCTTTTAAAAAAAAAGAAAATGCTTTCTAAAAAAAAAAATGATACTCAGCCAGTTAATCCCATGGCCCAGATTTATATATAAAATGTAAACAGCTGCCTACACTTACCCTAGGAGGCAGCATGGTATGATAAACGGAGGATTGACCTGGGATGGGGAGGGGCTAAATACCTGCCTCCCCACCAGATTTGCAATATTAAGTAAATTACTAAACTTGCCATTTGATAAGTGGTAAAGGGGGACAATAATATCTTCTTTAAAAGCTTGTTGTGAAGATAAAGTTGTGGTTGTTTTTAAAGACATTAAATAGTCCTGGTCAGCCAGCTTGGTCGGAGTGTCGTCCCAATATGCCAAGGTTGTGGGATTTCATTCCTGGTCAGGGCACTTACAAGAAGCAACCAATCAGTGCATAAATAAGTGGAACAACAAATTGATGTCTCTTTCTATCTATCAATAAAAAAAATTAAAATAAATAATAAAAGGAAGACATTAAAGCAAGTCCAGTACATTGTAGATTCCTTCCCTATAATTCCATTAAGGCATAGTAGTGAAAATTCCCTCCCTCCTATGATGAAATTTTGATTAGTTCCTTTGGGATTACTTTCTGTCATCTGGGAGTTGCTATTCTTAGGGGGAAAGGTAATCTGTAAACCAGTATTGTAGTTCACCAGAGTGGCTCTAATAGGCCCCTAAACAGAACACACAAGAGTGATGTATTTAGTCTCTGGAAAGAGGGAGAGGAAGTCTGGAGTGTGGGCTATCATCCTATGTGACCCTCATGGTTTGAGAAAACAAAACTGTGCTAGTAATGGGTCTGTATTCTAGTTTCAGCTCTGCCACTGGGTAGATCAAGCATTCAATCCCTCTTTCAGCCAGTATTTATTGAGGGCCAGGCGATGTGCTGGAGAGAACATCTTAAGAGTTTACTTTCCCTTGAAACTTATAGACTAGTCAGGGAAACCAACTGTAAGCAAATAATTATTCGATTACAGTTGTGCCAAGTACAATGAGAAAGCACAGAGGGACCTGTCCTGGGGGATGGAGGGGGCAAAGGAAATTTTCCCTGAGGTGGTGACTTTCAGCTAAGGCCTGAAGAATAACCAGAAGGTGAGGGAAGGGAGTGAGGAAACAAGAGGTGCAAAGGCCCCAAGCGGAGAAAGAGCTTGGCACTGGCGAGGAACTAAAAGAAGGCCAGCATGACTGGCACATCCTGGGAGAGACTGTGGCACCAGATAAGACTGGAGAGTTGGGCAGAAAGGAGAAAAGCAGGAATCTCAGATGTTGACTACAAACGAAGATCAGCTAGTAAAGGGTTGATGGGAGCATAGCTTTCTCAGATTTTATATTTAAGACGTTGTTGACTCGTTAACTCCGACTGCAGCATGGGAAATAGATGTAGGGAGAAAGAGAAGATTAGGAATTAGAAGAGTATTACAGTAAGTCAAGGCAAAAGGTAATGGTCTGATACAGTAGTGGCAATGACGACAGTGAGAAATGGCCAATGAGAGAGGTCTTAGCGATCCGTTGATTGATTGGATTAGGGGGAGGGCACTAAAAAAGAAGCATTATCAAGGATGGTACCTGCTTTGACTTGAGCAATTGAGCGGATGAGGTGCTATTTTCTAATGTGGGGGAAACTGAAGGAGATTTGTAGGGGTGGAAAAAATTGTAAACTTATCTTTGGCCCTGACTGGTGTGGCTCAGTGGTTTGGGCCTTGTCTCACAAAGTAGAAGGTCATCGGTTTGATTCCCAGTCAGGGCACATGTATAGGTCGCAGGCCAGGTCCCAGGTTGGGGGGCATGCATGTGAGAGGCCACGGATCAATGTGTCTCACATCAATGTTTCTCTCTCTCTCATTCTCCCTCCTTTCCCTAAAAATAAATAAAATCCTTTAGAAAATGTATCTTTGGACATGCTGGGTTTCAGAAGATAAAGCCTCAGATCGAAGTGTTCTGTGGACAATGAAAGGGTTTGAGGCATAAAGAGAATGACAGGGCTGAGAATACAAATCGTGGGCATAGGGATGTTAGTTGAAGCCAAAGGAGTCCATAAGGTCTGCCTCAGAAGAGAGGGAGAAGAACAAAAGGTCCAGCACCAAACCTGAGAGGCAGAAGGGGAAACAAAGAAAGTGAATCACTTCCTCATTCAGGCTATTTCCAAGACTGTAAAATAAGGAAGTTAGACCAAAATAATGTCTAAGTTTCCTTCTAGTTCCACAGTTTTAGATTTCTGGAAGGTGGAAACCAAAAAGCTCTTTCTAGGGGCAGCGGGAATAAGAGAGAGAAAGGAGAACAGATTTTATGTGCTCTTTTTTTTTTTTAGATTTTATTTATTTATTTTTTTAGAGAGAGGGGAAGGGAAGGAGAGAGAAGAGAGAAACATCAATGTGTGGTTGCCTCTCACTCACTCCTTACTGGGGACCTGGCCCACAACCCAGGGATGTGCCCTGACTGGGAATTGAACCAGCAACCCTTTGGTTCACAGGCTGGTGTTCAATTCACTGAGCCACACTAGCCAAGGCAGATTTTATAAACTCTTCAGGAACAGTAGATCTCATTGCCCATCACCCTCTAAATAAGGCAGGGATAGGAGAGACTTTCTTTGAGAAATACTTATACACTTCACACAACTGATAGCATAAAAACTTATTTTTAAAGATTTCGCCCAGCTCTCTCTAGTCCATACAGTGTACAAAGCTTGCCATCTCTGGCCCTGTATATTTCTCCCTGTGTACTTTGTGCTCCAGCTACATTGAATTTTTTTCCCCCAAATACACATTTTTTTTCCTGGAACCCATAATTTTGTATATGCCATACTTTCTGCCTCGGATGTTCTTGGCAATCTCCCCCACCCAACTTCTGATCACAAGACTATGATCAGTGATCGTTTATTCTTCCCCCAACCAGAAAGAAGGTGCTTGATTTTTTTGTTCGCCCATGATATTGGCATTATAGTAATTTATTTTGATATATTAAATGTATCTGTTTACATCAATATTTCTTTTTGTTTTGCAAGTCTTGGATTCAGTTGAGAATCTAATGAGAGAAGTAATGAATCTTCTCAGAAAAATGCATATACACCCAAACATTTCCTTACAATCTTATTAAACACCCCTGTCCCAAACCCATCCGTCCCATGGACTCAGCTTAAGATAACCAACCCCTAGATTATATATTGCCTTTCCAATAAATCTATGACTGCTTAAGGGCAAAGAATATTTTAACTACTAATCATTGTAATCCAATACTAAGTAAATGTTTGTTGAATTAATTTAAATATCTCATTCATTTTCAAAATTCTCCCTAGTAATGTCTAACCCCATTTCGCTATTGAAAACCCGGTGGGCCCGTTAGTGATAAAAGGTTAAATGTGTAGACTTAATTAGCTTAACTGAATGCTAAAAGAAAATGTGGAAAGCCCAAGATAAGTTAATGATCGACTTTTTTAAAGTGCAGGTGTATTGCCCTGGCCAGGCAGCTCAGTTGGTTGGAGTATCATCTCAATACACCAAGGTTGTAGGTTCAATCCCTGGTCAGATTACATACAGAGAACAACCAATGAATGCATAAATAAGTGAAACAACAAATCAACATCTCTCTCTCTCTCTTCCCCTCCCTCCCTCTAAAGGAAGAAAAGACAGCTGGGCTAGGTGACCTTAAAACACTAATAATTCACAGCTGTGTATATTCAAGAGCAGCTGTTAGAGACATCAATGGTAGAAAAGAATAAGAACCAAGAAAGAGTCAGCAGTAAAGGAAATTTGGAAGTTCAACTCAGAGTCTAAGAAATGAGAGCAGAAGTTTTTAGGAGCCCTCCAGGAAGTGAGAAAGGTAATGATAATGTAATTTGTTTTTCATAAAGCTAAACTTATTCAATGTAGAGAACTGTTCTTTACTCTGAGATTATTTCTCTCCTACCTTTTTGATGTAAAAATGCCCTTTCTTGCCCTGGCCAGGTAGTTCAGTTTGTTAGAGTGTCGTCCTGATATGCCAAGGTTGCAGGTTTGATCTCCAGTCAGGTCACATAGAAGAATCAAGCACTGAATGCATAAATAAGTGGAACATCAAATCAATATTTCTCTCTCTCAAATCAATATATTTTTTAAAAATGCCCTTTCTGCTCTGGCTGGTGTGGCTCAGTGGATTGGGCACCAGCCTGCGAAGTGGAAGGTCATGGGTTCAGTCAGGGCACATGACTGGATTGCAGGCCAGGTGCCCAGTTGGGGGTGTGTGGGAGGCAACCCATAGATGATTCTCTCCCATGTGTTTCTCTCCGTCTCTTCCTCCTTCCCTTCCCCTCTCTTTAGAAATAAGTAAATAAAATATTTTTTAAAAATGCCCTTTATTTTCAAAGATGCTAATAAGGGCTGGTCATTAAAAAAATATACTTATTTGGTAAAATATAATGTTGGGGATCTCATATGGTTACTAAGACTGTGGGGGCGAGGCATCTCTTTTACTGATACATGGAGTCTAAATGTCCAACTAGCACTGTGCGAAGGAACAGTTTACATTATAGTCTCAATCTAAGAAAACAGGCTGGAGGGGAAAACGAAGCATAAACAAGATTTCTGGAAATAGTGCCAAAGGCAATTGCAGTTAGGGAAACCTGGAAGGACTGGTGCAATTTTAATCTGTGCCAAGAAAAAACAGTTAAGCCAATGAATGTGTCTAAACTGTTTGTGACAATTTTTACAGATATATCCTTCCCTTTTGCGCCTAGGGTGGCAGCTACAAAGAACTTAAATAAGGCAAGAATATGAGAGGCCATGTCCAATTTTCTCTGAATGTCTCAGTCAATGGAAGTGTTAACATAGCATTTCTGAGACATAGTAGTTCCATTTTTGTTCCTGGAGCTAGAGAATGTTTGCTTTTTGCTCAGTTGGCAAAGGCTTTATAATACTATCAATGTTGCACGGAGTAGGTTCCCTCTGTAACAACTGGCACATGTGGTTGGGTTTAGCAAAGAAGTTAGGGAGTTCTGCTCTTCTGGAAAGCAGCCAGAGGTGACCTCTGAAAATGCTTTGCTATTCAATTGACCTGGAAAACCCCACAAACATGCAAATCAAGAGGTTCAAATTTCCGTGTTCATTTTAAGAACACTCATGAAACTGCCCAGGCCATCAAGGGTATACATATTCAAAAAGCCACCAAGTATCCGAAGGATGTCACTTTACAGAAGCAAGGTGTGCCATTCTGTCGTTACAATGGTGGAGTTGGTAGGTATGCCCAGGCCAAACAATAAGACTGGACATAGGGTCGGTTACCCAAAAAGAGTGCTGAATTTTTGCTGCACATGCTTAAATATGCAGAGAGTAAAGCCCTGGCCAGGTAGCTCAGTTTGTCACCAGTCCCTGCGTCAATCCCTGGTCAGGGCACATATAAGAATCAGCCAATGAATGCATAAATAAGTGGAACAACAAATCAGTCCGTCTCTCTCTCTCTCTCTCTCTCTCTCTCTCTCTCAACAATAATTTTTTTTTAAATGCAGCCCTGGCTGGTGTGGCTCAGTGGATTGTGTGCTGGCCTGCAAACCAAAGGGTCACGGGTTCGATTCCCAGTCAGGGCACGTGCCTGGGTTGTGGGCCAGGTCCCCAGTGGGGGGCGTGTGAGAGGCAATCACACATGGATGTTTCTCTCCCTCTCTTTCTCCTTCCCTTCCCCTCTAAGAAATAAAATCTTTAAAATAAAAAATAATAATAATAAATAATTAAAATAAAATAAAATGCAGACAGTAATGCCGAACTGAAGGGTTTAGATGTACGTTCTCTGGTCATTGAGCACATCCAGGTGAACAAGCTCCCAAGATGCAGCACAGAAGTCACAGAGCTCAGGGCAGGGTTAACTCATGCATGAGCTCTCCCTGCCACGCTGAGAGGATCCTCACTGAAAAAGAGCAGACTGTTTCTAAACCAGAAGAGGAGGTTGCACAGGAGAAAAAGATATTCCAGAAGAAACTGAAGAAACAAAAACTTAAAATAAATTGAGCATAAAATAATTAACTTAATTAGCAAAAAATAAATACTAATAAAAGTAAGAGCAGAAGAAAAATGGAGTTCTAACCAGGGACACTGACATCAGCATTATCTCAAACAGGACCATTAACAAAGTGATAAATCAGTACTTCATGTGACAGGTGGACAGATGATCTAGGTTCTAAAATCCTTCATCAGGTAAATGGACTTTCCCAAGCTCCAGTACTCCCTCTCCAGTACTCCTGGGAACTGGTGAACAGGATTTCTTGCCCATCAGATAGCAAAATCTGATCAGCTTCCACTGCCCCAGATCTCTGAAATTCCAACTAATTGTATCATGATCTAAGCCCAGTCCTAAAACTAAAAATTTTAATATGGTAGAAGTTGAATATAAAGAAAACAACTTTAGAAGCAACTAAACATGTTATCAAATAAAACATCATCATTAAAAAATGATTTGTTGAAGTGTTCCTTTTAGGTATTAAGCTTCTCTATTATATTTAAAGACTAATTAATTTGATGGGTACACTGTGCTTCAAACGAATCTAGTATTTTGAGAAGATAAAAATATTAGTTTCCTCATTGTAAAATGAAGTAAATAATGCTACCCATCACATGGAATTGCTGCAAAGATCAAATGGATTAATATGTATAAAGTGCTTAGAACAATGCTTGCTTGGTACATAGTTTCCCTTCAGTAAGTATTGGTTGTTGTTATTATTACTATGATTACTACTGCATCAAACATCTATCAAGTTCTACTACATGTCAGGCGCTGTTCCAGGCACTGTAGAAACAGCAGTGACTAAGAAATAAGAAAGTGCCCTGTTCTCATGGAACATCCATTCTAGTGGGAGGAGAAAAAAATAAATATATGCCAGGTGATAAGTAAAATAAAGCAGGGTAAAGGAAAACAGGAAGCATAGTTCAGGGGGAAGTTATCATTTTTTATAATGTGAGTGGTCAGGAAAGTCATCTCTGACAAGATAATGTGTCAGGAAATAAACTTTGCAGTTAACTAGGGAGTATCCTAAGAGATTACTGAATTTTTTTAAAAAGCTACTAAAATAAGTAGGCCTAGGTTTGTAATACATAATACGGAGGGACAGGGTCTGTAAAGAAGTTATACCCCACCTAAGCTAGGCCCTGAATCTAGTCAAGTGTTAGTATGAGGAAATGTGAACCCAATGTTATCAGATCTTGCCTTTTTTCCTTCTCTTTCTTTTTCTGTTTTTTCAATCCTCACCCAAGGATATGTTTATTGATTTTTAGGAAGAGAGGAAGGGAGAGAAAGAGAGAGAAAAAAAAGAGAGAGAGAGAGAGAAACATAAATGTGAGATAGATAGATATGAGAGACAAATATCGATCATTTGCCTCTCATATTCGTCCTGACCAAGGATCAAACCCCAAAACAGGTTTGGTATATGGGACAAAACTCCAACCAACTGAGCCATCTAGCCAGGGCTTTACTTTTTATTTGTTGATTTTAGAGAGAGAAAAGGGAGAGAGAGAGAGAAGCATCAACTTGTTGTTTCACTTATTTATGCATTCATTGGTTGATTCTTGTATGTGCCTTGACTGGGGATCAAACCCACCACCTTGGCATATCGATATGACCCTCTAACCAACCAACTGAGCTACATGGCCAGGGTCTGTATGTCTGTGTGTGTGTGTGCTTAAATTGTATCTTGTATTTTTCATGTGAACTGTCCTAATTTTGAAAGTATATATATATATTTTTTTTTTCCCATCAAAAAACATGTGCAAGAACCCTGGCCAGGTGGCTCAGTTGGTTGGAGCATCATCTCATACACCAAAGGCTTGTGGGTTTGATTCCCAGTCAGGGCACATACTTAGGTTTGGATTTAATCCCCCAACAGGGTACAAAGCAACAGATTGAGTTTCTCTCTCGCATTGATGTTTCTCTTCCTCTCTCTCTAAAATCAATAAACATATCCTTGAAGTCCGGGGAAGGAGGACCGAGAGGGAGGAGGCTAAAAAACAAACAAACAAACAAACAAACAAACAAACATATTCTCAGGTGAGGATTAAAAAAAAAGACACGTGCAAGAATGTTTTACAGTAGCCCTGAGTTGGAAACTACCCAGGTGCCCATCATTAGAATGGACCAGCTGTCACTGGGTAGGTACTTCAATTGGTCAGAGCATCACCTGGATGTGCCAAGGTTTGGGGTTAAATCCTTGGTCATGGTACATAGAAGAATCAATCAATGAATACATCAGTTGGTGGAACAAATCGATATTCTCTCTCTCTCCCCCTCCCTCTCTCTAAAATCAGTAAGAAAACAAAGTGGATCAGCTGTGGCATAGTAACAGTTTCTACAGAGCAATGAGAAGGACCCAACTACAATTTCACATTATGGATGAATCTCACAATATAATGTTGAGTGAAAAAGGCAGTCACAAAAGAGTTCAAAAACAGGTAAAACTAAGCTATGGTGTTAGAGAGCTAGAGAGTGGTTACTCTAGCTGGGTGAGGTTGTGGTAACTTTTTGTTTTTCTTGATCTAAAAGCTGATTTTATGGGTGTGTTCAGTTTAAGTGTATCAAATTGTACAGTGATTTGTGACTTTCCTGTATGCATTTATACTTCAATAAAACGTTCAAACAAACAAAAACATAGGCCAAACAAAGTAAGTCTTCAGGCTGAGTCAGGACTGTGGAATTCTAGTTTGTTCTATAATGCGTAGATTTCTTAAGAGAAAACATGACAGAAGTTTAAAAAAAAACACAAAACCTTATACTTTGAAATGCAGATAAACCTCCCCTGGGTATGCTTTCCTTAGAGAGAAGCTCCTACAAAGCACAGTGAGGAACTTTATCTTCTGGGTCATTACCCAGCCTCACACTTACCCTTATATGTAATCCAATACAATTGTTCATTCTTGTCCTCAAACTAGAAAAATAAATCCATATATACCACATTATAAGCCATAACTATCAGTAAAGGTACAGACGGAGGAAAACCTAGAATCAATTTCAAAGAAGGGTCTGATCTACTTTAGGTTGAGAGGGTACCAGATGTCTTTAGACTGAGAGGTTCATAAGACAGCAGGAATAGGTAGTAGGAATCATGATGGGCTTAAAGAATTTATCCAGGCCCTGGTCAGGTAGCTCAGTTGGTTAAGCATTGTCCTGATATGCCTAGGTTGTGAGTTCGATATCCGGTCAGGGCATATACAAGAAGCAACAAACGAATGCATAAATGAAGGCATAAATAAATGGAACAACAGGACCTGCTTGGAAGAATGGCACTGTCAGATGAGGATAAGGCTTCCAGTCAAGACGGAGGCATAGGTAAATACACCTTGCCTCCTTGCACAACTACGGCAAAAATTACAACTAGACTATAAAGCAATTATCAGCCAGAAACATCAGAAAATCAAGCTGTATGGAAGTCCAGCAACCAAGGATTTAAAGAAGCTCATCCAGACAGGTGCACTTTTCTACCATAGGCCATGCTACTAAGACAGGGAGTCAAAGCAGCTCTGCCTAATACACAGAAACAAATACAGGGAGGCTGCTAAAATGAGGAGACAAAGAAATATGGCCCAAATGAAAGAACAAAACTCCAGAAAAAGAACTAAACAAAATGGAGATAAGCAACCTATTAGATGCAGAGTTCAGAACACTAGTTATCAGGATGCTCAAGGAACTCACTGGGTACTTCAACAGCATAAAAAAAGACCCAGGCAGAAATGAAGGTTACATAAGTGAAATAAAGAAAAATCTACAGGGAACTAACAGTGAAGGGGATGAAACTGAGTATCATATCAACGATTTGGAACACAAGGAAGAAATAAAACATTCAATCAGAATAGCAAGAAGAAAAATGAATTCAAAAAAACAAGGATAGGCTAAGGAGCCTCTGGGATATCTTCAAATGTACCAATATTTGAATCATAGGGGTGCCAGAAGGAGAAGAGAAAGAGCAAGAAATTGGAAATCTATTTGAAAAAACAATGAAAGAAAACTTCCCTAATTTGGTGAAGGAAATAGACATACAAGTCCAGGAAGCAGAGTCCCAAAAGAGATGGACCCAAAGAGGACCACACCAAGGCACACCATAATTAAAATGCCAAAGGTTAAAGATAAAGAGAGAATCTTAAAAGCAGCAAGAGAAAAGCAGAGAGTTACCTACAAAGTATTTCCTGTAAGATTGTCAGCTGATTTCTCAAAAGAAACTTTGCAGGCTAGAAGGGACTGGCAAGAAGTATTCAAAGTGATGAAAAGCAAGGACCTACAACCTAGATTACTCTATCCAGCAAAGCTTTCATTCCAAATTGAAGGGCAGATAAAGTGCTTCCCAGACAACGTAAACTAAAGAAGTTCATCATCACTAAGCCATTATTATAAAATGTTAAAGGGAATTATATAGAAAAAGATAAAAATTACAAACATTAAATGGCAATAAATTCACAACTACCAACAATTTAATCTAAAAAACTAAGCAAATAAGCAGAATAGAAACAGAATCATAGATATGGAGATCAGGTGGAGGGTTATCAGTTGGGAGGAAGGAGGGGGAGAATGGGGGAAAAGGTCCAGGGATTAAGTAAAAGATGGAAGGTACAGAATAGACAGGAGGAAGTATAGAACAGTATAGGAAATGGAGTAGCCAAAGAACTTACATGCATGACCCATGGACATGAACTAAGGGAGGGGAGATTGCTGGAAGGAATGCGGATACTGGGTGGAGGGGAGCAAAGGCGGAAAAATTGGGACAACTGTAATAGCATAATCAATAAAATATATTTTAAAAAGTGAAAAATA
The DNA here is from genome assembly GCA_007922815.1 of Macrotus californicus. Taxonomy (NCBI): domain Eukaryota; kingdom Metazoa; phylum Chordata; class Mammalia; order Chiroptera; family Phyllostomidae; genus Macrotus; species Macrotus californicus. Next base: position 13,737 of record VMDR010009681.1, read on the forward strand.
AGTGGAACAACAACTAATATTTCTCTCTCTGAAAAATTAAGGAAGAAAGGAAGGGAGGAAGGCAGAAAGGAAGGAAGGTGGAGGGAGGAAGGGAATTTATCCAGGAAACAGGCATGACTTAGCCTGGGTCACCATAGGTAGAAAATCAATCAGGTATAAAAGACAGGTTTTAGATGTGTGTGCTGGGGAACTTACCTACAGTCACTGCACATGCACATCCCAAAGGTGCTTCAATTCAGGTGATTGATGGAGTAAAGAAGGCTGTTTTAGGTAGTAAAGACAGCCATCTCTGGATGTATGCTGTTTGGGTTCTTGGGGTGAAAAGAGAAATGATGATCTAAAGTCAAAAGAGTTACTGACATGGCAGAATTGGGAACCAAATGTGATTTGGTTAAGGAAATAGGAATATGGATAAGGAAGTTGGAGGAAAGTAGAACCTTCCAGAGGAAGTCAAATTGTATAGCTCAGGACAAAGAAAGATGTTCCAAAATTGAGGAGGAAGTCTGGAAAGGACTCAATTAGGGCTGCCTAAGAGAGATTCCAGGGACAAAGAGAGTCCAAATCTAGCAGAACTGATCCTGTGCAGTCTCTTGTCTGGCACAACCACCTTGGTGGTTATTGGAGTACATTGCAGACCGCGTAAGAATTTCCCAGGGAGGAGGTACCCTAAGTGTGAGGAAACTGTACTAGACAAGTTATTTGAAAATGTAGGGACGGGCCTAGCATCTGAGTTTTTTTTCAGAAAGGACTATTTTCTCAGGGGTATGGCCCAAAATTAATCACAACCTCACGCCTATTTTCAGAATTCAACCTTTTCTTTATCCTTCCTACTTCCTTGACCTGGACCAGTTATAATTCAATAAACTAGTAATCCCACAGTTTATGCTTGTTTTTGCTATTTTTTGAATCAAATGTTACCAGTACCAATATTGCCTACCATACAAACTTACCTTTCGTGCCTTTTATGAAAATGGGATAAAATGCCTCCACTAAAGAGTATCATACCAACTGAACAGAATATTAACTTCCAAGGTATTTAGATTAACATTGGTTCTCCTTCCCTAATGTGGACAATGGTGTAAACAAAACAAAACAAAACAAAAAAAACACCAAAACTGCAGTGAACTGGCTTTGGATCCTGAAGTATTGTCCATTTTATACTTTAGAAAAACTGGGAGCGTTTTTGTTTTGTTTTGTGGGGGTGGGGTCAGGGAAGCCTGAAATGGGGAAAAGAACACGGTGAGGGCCAAACATGCACTTGGCCAAGGTGAGACAGTTGTACACTGACTCTGAGGCCCTTGTAGATTCCGCATGACAGGAAGGTTTGGGCATTGACTGTCCACCAGCTAAACTCCAGTCCTACATTGGATTCATCTCATTGAAACTCAGAGAAGCTGACACATGACTTGGCTTTCTCCAGTAGGGTACTCTTAGGAGAAACTGCCCGTGCTGCTGACTGCCTGGCTCTGGAGGCAAAAGCAGCAAGACTAAGGATTTTTTTCTTATATAAATAAACCCAACTACTTGAAAATGGAGTACAAAATAATCCCCCAAAACCTAGCCAAAAATGGTCTCTCCTAAATCAGCTTAAGGTCACACCTTCAGAAAATACTCCCATATTTGCTGACCCCTGCTCCCAAACTGGAGGTGCTTGATCCCTGGTTTTTTTTTTCCCCCCTCACTTATTTTTTAAAAAAGATTTTATTTTTTGGAGAAGGGAAGGGAGAAAAGGAAGAGAAACATCAATGTGTGGTTGCTTCTCGCATCCCCGTCCCACTGGGGACCTGGCCCATAACCCAGGCATGTGCCCTAGGCTGGGAATCAAACTGGCGACCCTCTGATTTGCAGGCCGGCATTCAACCACTGAGCCACACCAGCCATGGGCCCCCCTAACTTATTTATTGATTGGCTTGAGTGAGTGAGTGAGAGAGAAAGAGAGAGAGAGAGAGAGAGAGAAAGGAAGAGAGAAACATCAGTTTGCTGTTCCATTTACTTATGCATTCACTGGTTGATTCTTGTATATACCCTGACCAGGGGTTGAACCCACAACTTTGGCATATGAGGACAAGGCTCTAACCAACTGGGCTATCCGGCCAGTACCCTTTGTTTTCTTAGCTGCCAGCCAAGAGCTCTATCATTGCATTTATTCCAATACGATGGTCGGTTTTAGTATCTCACTAGAGAAGGGTTTAACCTTTTTGTACCTTTGGTAAACTGCTGAAACCTACAGACCAATTCTCCGAATAATGCTTTTCAATGCATGAAATAAAATACATAGGATCACAAAGGAAACCAATTATATTCAAATATAAATTCCAGACAGCCTCTAGAGTATGAACTTTTTGAGTGCAAGGAATGTGTTTTCACCTCTGTACTGCCAGTGCCTAGCACAAAGCCCGGCACATAGATCATACTTATAAATGTTTATTGAATGGACGAACAGAAAGATGGCTACTGCCAAGTCAGCCTGAGGAATGATTCATTGCAAATGCTTGTGCACAGACAAATGGCTTGCATATATTTCACCCCATCTGAGATCATCTGGACCGGACCTGAAAGGGAACCCCCCCACTCAACAATAGGTGCCATAGCATCTAGCAATAATGACAGGCTATTGGAAGACCAAGAAAGCAACAAAGCTTGTGTATCTCCACCAGCTGGAATATTCAGAAAGTAAAAGTAAACAGGCTCTGTCCTTAGGAGGATATCTCTTGACTTAAGAAGCATGAGGCTCACACTACATTAAAGCACTACCAATAGCTCTGATGGAGGGAAGAAAGGAACCTGAGCTAGCGTGTAGGTGTTCTCCTCCTCTGTTCTGAACTGGGCCTCTTATCTCTGGGAAAGAGAAAAGTGTCCCGAAAAACCACATTAGGAGTGATACGCCTTTCTAGCTTCAAGTAACAGTTTTAGCCTTAGACAGAAATATTGATTTTGTTTATAGACCAATAGGAAACCTAAAAAAGCAAGAAATAAAAGCCACTTTCCTCACTAAAGATATATAAAGGGCCAAGGGTTTGTTCTAAGCTGACCACTATGTCTATTAAATGTTTTGAAAAGAAAAATAAAACCCCAATTTTAAAGCTGAAAACCATAACTGTATGGGGTTCAGAAATCTCACCCTTAAGGCTTTTATGATTGACCCTCCCAAGTTGGAGGGCTTCTCCAGCTACATACAGCCATCTGAGGGACAGAACTGTTTCCACCTGCTCGACAACTGGGTTTCCAACATCCGTTGGAAAAACATGGCTTCAAGTGGGTGGCTTCTTGAAAAAAAAAAAAAAGGAAACTACAGGTCGAAGTTTTGCTTTTAATTAAAAAACAAAACAAAAACTCCCACTCCTAAGGTGTGTGCTTTCTTTTTGACCTATTTTTCCTTTAAACTGTTTGTGGTTTCCCTATATTTTTCCTAGTGCAGTAAACAATACAACCAAAAGAAAGAAAAACCAGGGTCCACCCTTGCCCCAAACACTGAAGATGGTCAAAGAGAAGGAATCACAACACAGAAAATGGCCCAGCTCTAAATATACAAACAACATTAAAAAAAAAAAAAGAAAGTAAGATACACACACCCGGCCCCCCCCCCACTCCACAGACATTATTGTTGACATTCTTGGTACATTTCCTATAATGTTGCAGACAATGCTTCTTTCCCAGGGAGTCCAGCTCGCTCAGGAGGAGACATCCACTTGGTGCCTCAGGATAGGCTGGGGGTATTTAGTCTTCCTGCCAAGCTAAGGTTTTTTCAAGAGTTCAGTCTCACAGAAACATCTGTGGTACAAATGAATCTAAAAGGGGATGAAGGCAGGCACCTGTCACTGTTCTCCAAATCAGCCAAAAAGCTGAAGAGCGTGGGATCCAGGAGACAGATGCCATTAACAGTTGAGAAACGGAGGGTAGAACAAGAGGAAGCACCAAATGAGTGGATGCTTTTGGTTCCAAAGCCAAAAAAGGGCCCCACCAAAAAGGGCAGCTGGTCTGGATGAGGAACTCCCCTGCTCCTGGAGTTATGCAGTAAAAACGACGGCCTTGGAGGCCCAACCACCACAACAGCCATAGTCCAAGAGCAATTTACACCACATCACACAGTTTGCAAATAAACAGACTGATCCTAGTTTAGAAAGGTAAGTGCTTTGACAAAGTTGGGGCCAGGTGGGCTTGAATCCCAAAGCACAGCTGTGTCATCCCTGAATTTCTATTTCTCCTGATGCTACTTGCTCCATTGCAATGTACCTTTCCACTTATCAGTGGCCTCTCCTCAAAATAGCACCCATAGTGGTAACCCTCAGAGATATCAAGAGGTATCAGTTGCACTTCGGGAAATAAGATAATTTCTTTGCCCCATCCTGGCCAAAGCACTTCCCTTTTTAAGCTGCTACTCCAAGCAACAGAGTTCCCCTTCAAGCAGAATTCAACTTCCTTTGTTTCAGAGTTTTGCACTAGCCTCTGAGGGCCCATTCCAGGATACAAAATGAACTATCCTTCTGCATCGTGTGTGAGTAGGTTGCCTTCCAGTATCAGGTCTGTGTTCCAGAGTTGGTCAATGCATCTTTACAAGAATAAAACCACATGCATACACAGGTAGACTAGCCTGGAAAGGGCTTTCAGGATAGGGTTTCTGGTTATCTTGATGCCTCCCCTAAAAGAAATAACTTTCTTGGTGTAAGAGGATGAGGACAATGAGTGACCTACTCTCAACTTCTGGAAGGGCAACTTGTTTTTGTTCATTTTTTCAATGAGGGGGTGGGAGGTACCCAACATTTTCAGTTACAGCAACAAGATAGTTTTTTTTTAAAAAAAGGATCCTATGTGGAAATGAGTGGGACGATGATAAAAGTAAACAAATAATTAAAATTTAAAACCAAAACACATCTCCTGGCCCCGATATCCCCATTTAATCCTCTAAGACCACAATCTCCACATTGTGGACTTGATGCTGATGTTCTTCCATCTCAGCCACAACTTTTTCCTCAGTCCTCAGCTCTGTCTCCAAAATGACTGCTTTGCCCTCAGTATCCTCAGCCTCTGGGTCCGGGGCTGGGTCAATTTCAATGATGGTCTGCCCATCCTCTGAGGTGCTTTCAACAGCCTGTATTGCCGAGGTCAGGCCGGACTCCATGGCCACCAACTCCACAGGGCTCACCATGGTGGTCATGTTGCCCAGGGTACTCCCATCCTGCATGGCAGTAGAGCTTAGCAGCGTCAAGCTAGATGAAGGGTGAATGGTCACTGTGTCTGGTGAGCTGCTCTTGGCAGAAGAGACCACTGTGGCATAGCGGAAGAGCTGAGGGCCAGAAGGCAGTGTGTGGACAGTCACAGGGCTGGAGCCCTGGCTGAGGGTGGCCACTGGAATATTGCCCATGGAAAATGACTGACCCACTGGGGTGATGGTAATAGGTGAGATGACTGTGAACTGAGGCTGTTGGACAGGAGGAGAAGGGCTCAGGACGGTGGTGGAGGCTGGCCGCTGGAGCCGGGGCCTTTTTGGAGGCTTAGGAGTGCTCACAGGCATCAACACCACATTTTGAACTGTCTGAGATCTCAGCCTGTGATCCTGAGCTTGCTTCTTCTGCTCTTCCAACTGGCGTTCCAAGTCTATGAAAAGAAAAAAAGAAAGCTTGTGTGAAGAGCACTATAATCTCGGGAACAGTAAAATGGAAAGAAGACCTGGGGTCTTGTTCTGATCTTGCAACTATGTGGTCTCAGGAAAGTCACGTCATTGTTTTAAGAAGAAATTGGACTGGGTGATTTTTTTCCATCCTTACCTGAGGACATGCTCACTGATTTTAGAGAGGGGGAGGGACTGGAGAGAGAGGGAGAGAAACCGACGTGAGAGAAACATTGATCTCATATGCACCCCAACCAAGACCAAACCTGCAACCTAGGCATTTGCCCTGACCAAGAATTGAACCTGTGGCTTTTTGGTTTATGGGATGACACGTAACCGAGTCACACTGTCTAGGAATTTTTAAAAAGTTAAATCAGGTACTACTATAAATGCCAAATGTTCGTGAGTTTAAACTGGTGACATAAATTGGTATAATCTTTGAAATTTGACAGTAAATCACAGAAACCTATAAAACAAATTACAAATACTATTTAACTTCAAGCTTAGTCCTGGGAAATAGTTTTAAAAGACATAAAAAGAAAAAGGGCTTGGTTGGGTACTCAGTTGATTAGAGTCATCTCCATATACCAAAGTTGTAGGTTTGATTCCCAGTCAGAGTACATTTTAGAATCAACCAATGAATACATAAATAAATGAAACAATAAATTGATGTTTCTTTCTCTCTCTCCCCACCCCTTCTCTCTTTCTAAAATAAATAAGTAAACATTTTTTAAAAACTACATTCACACAAGTCCAATGTAACAAAATAAGCTACTGAAGAAGAGTTTGAAAACTTAAATATCTAGCCCTGGCTGGTGTGGCTCAGTGGATTGAGCGTTTGCCTTCAAACTGAGAGGTCACTGGTTCAGTTCCCAGTCAGGACACATGCCTGGGTTGCACGCCAGGTCCCCAGTTGGGGGCATGCAAGAGGCAAACTGATTGATGTGTCTGTCAATGTTTCTCTCACACACCGATGTTTCTCTCCCTCTTTTTCTCCCTCCCTTCTTCTCTTTCTAAATCATTTTTTTAAAGATTTCATTCACTTATTTTTAGAGAGGGGAAGGGAGAAAGAAAGAGAGGGAGAGAAACATCAATATGTGGGTACCTCTCGTGTGCCCCCTACTCGGGACCTGGTCTGCAACCCAGGCATGTGCCCTGACTGGGAATTGAATTGGTGACCCTTTGGTTCGCAGGCCCATGCTCAATCCACTGAGCCACGCCAGCCAGGGCTTTTTTTCTAAAAGAAAATTTAACTGCCTTGGTAGGAGAATGTCTAGGTGAAATACTATGTAGCAACTTGGAAAAATATTAATGTCATAGTGAAAAATCACAAAACAAAACTTTATGTACACTACAGTTAAAACTACCTAAAAAAAATATGGATAAGGAATCAGAAGCCTATCATCCTAACAAAAACTATTTTTCAGATGGTATAAAATTACAAGGTAGAAACTGAATTAGGAATAAGAAGACAGAGTTCTACTTTCAGCTTCACTTTTGTGGCCCTGGGCAAATAATGTATCCTCTCTGGTCCCCTACTGGGTCATCAGTAAAATAGGAATAACAGTCTATAACAATATTCTCGGGGGGGATCAAATGGCAAAGGGTATCTCTGACAATACTTGGTAAACAGAGTTTAAAATACAAACTGGGTATAAAAATAACTTTAAAACAATTCAAATTGTTCTTTTCTTATCAAATATCTTTCTTGCCTTTGGGCTTTATGACTGACTATAACATATTCTACTGGGTTGGCCAAAAAGTTCACTTGGTTTTTTTACATAAGATGGCTCTAGTAGCACTTAGTCATCTTTAACTTCATTCAAAACCATATTGTTAGATTGTATTATGAGAGCTGTCATATCAGCATGCATTTTAAAAAAAACTATCAAAATTGGTGAATTTTTGTATAGCCATTTTAATATCGAGGGTAGAAGAAAATATACATTTTTAGCCTATTATACTTTATTATTTCAAGAAAGGTAAAAATGCAATTGAAATGAAAAAAAAGATTTGTGCAGTGTATGGAGAAGATGCTGTGACTAATCGAACATGTCAAAAGTGGTCTGTAAGTTTCTTGCTGGACAATGCTCCACAATCAGGTAGCCCAGTTGAAGTTGACAGCAATCAAATCAAGACATTAACTGAGAACAATCAACGTTATACCATTCAGGAGATAGCTGACATAGTCATAATATCCAAATCAACAGTTATTAGTGAAAATGAAAAATGTGTCTGTCATTTTGCGAAAAAAAAACCATATGGATCTTTTGGCCAACCCAAAACATCATTCAAACACTGATGATATTCCACACCTCTGACCTGTTTTGTATCCTTCACCTGCTTTACCTCCTTCAAAAGCCTCTCCTGATTCTTTCCAGGGATAAGTGATAACTCCCTTTGCTTTTCCAGCATACCTTCTATATGCCTCTGTCACAAAACTGATTACTTTTTGCACTTACTCTATTTCAATGTCTGCTTTCCCTTGAGTTCCTTAAAGGCCCTCAATACTCAACACTGTATTTCTAAAACCTAGTGTAGAGACCAGCATGAAGTACTTGATAAAAAGAGTTAAATTATCCCTGTACCATAATTTATTACCACAAATAATGGAGAATATGCTAACTGTACATTTGTCAAAAGACTCAGTAGTAATAATGTAAAAAAGACAAAGGCCAATTTGTTTCTTCTACCATCAATATTTCTAGATTAATAGAGCATTCTAGCAGACATCCTAATTCTCCAAAAGATATAGAAGGAGTACTGGGGTGCTGGCTTCTTTCTCTTTTCCTTTGTGCCTCATCTGTTTTCCACCACCTCACCCCACCTGAGTCTTTGTATAAGAAAAAGCCACATAGGATACTATGTGAATTGAAAGAAAGAAAAAGAAAGAGAAAGAGAGGGAGTTGGGGTGGGGGGAGAGAGAAGAAAAAAAAGAAGCAAGCCAGTTCCAACAGAATTCAACAAAGAAATGGCAAGCCTTGAGGATATTAGTATATCACCTCAGAAGAGACATAAATTATACATACCTGTCAGAGTATAGAGAAACTGCTCTTCTCCCTGCTCTATTTGGTTCCTTCTGTTGTCCAAAACCTTCTTAACTGTGTCCATTAGGCCAAACGTATGTGCCACATTGTTGAGAACAGCGGCATCTATTTAAAACAAAAGACATGTCTGTTGAGTTAAAACAGAAAAGTTCCACCATCTCCCTGTTGTGCCATATATAAATATGGAACAATTAGAAAATGATGGGACTATTCTAATTGCATTTTTAATAATTTTAACAAAGATTGATCACATGTATAACTAATTTTAATTGTTATATCTATATTGATATATTTAAATATATATATGTACTCATATATATATGAGTGAGCGAGAATTGCGAGAATTACTTTTCTGACACATTGATGAAGGCAAAAATTACCTGTGGAGAAAGCATGGCCAGACCTGAGTTCAAAACCTAGTTATTAACTTTGGACAAGTAACTTTTATGAGCCCTAGTTTATTAATCTCTAAAATGGGGATAATAATACCTATCCCTTAATGTTTTCGTGAGAGTAATAGGATCTGCCTATCTGCAGTTGTTAGTGTTTAATAAATGACTTGATATTACTAGGATTAATGCACTTACCTGTGACCTGGAAGGGAGCCTGGATGAGTCGCTGCTGAACCCCCCTGAGCAGCTCCTCTATTTCCTTCTGTATATTGCATACAACCTCTTCCATCAGCCCTACATCAGCTATTCCTTTCCAGAACATCAAAGTGTCCTCTGGTACAAGAGAGATAAGAGAGGGTAAGCAAGGGATGCTACAGATACTTAGGCACATCTCTACAATGTATTAAATTCAAAATCATTTCAATTTGAAAGGATTCCTTGTCGGGCCATTTATGGACAGAAGAAGCTTTTGGAATAGTGGCTGCCTCTCTAAGTTGGCACTAATTATTTGGCCTCTTTAGCAAACTAGGGATTTGGGATAATCACCTCAATTTGTCATGCCCACAGTTTGTCATGGCTTTGGTTATAAGGAGCAGGTACCTTCCTCTAATAAATATATTAAATATTAAATAAATATTAGATATTATTAAAATAATTTAATTTTAAAAGTAATAAAGATGTTAAATTAAAGATACACTAAAAAAATAAAAATATGTTTGCCTTAATCATATAGTTAAAAAAAGAACACAAAGTAAAACTGCTGCACAGGCATTGTTATAAGCTCCCTGAAGTCAGAGGCTATGTCTTTTCATTTACCTGTCTAGCATCTAGCAAGAGTACCAATTGAAAATATGCAGCAATAAATATTTGTTAAATGAATAAATGACAGGAGGATGATGTGAAGTCTCTCCTGGTCCCCTCTAAGTGAATCATCATTAATCACCATCTTCCATACCACCTGCTACCTAACTTTTCTTCTAACACCTTGCAGCTTGGTTTATCTAACAAATATACCAAAGTTGGAGGCAGTATGAGAGGATGAAAAGCATGGGCTACAGAGTCAAACTCAGCTGAATTCAGCTCTAATACTTATAGGTTGTATGACTGGTTTAGGCAAGCTGTTGAACCTTCCTGAATCTCAATTTCTTCCTGTATAAAACATGACTTTGCAGGACTGTTGCATGGATAAAAGAAGTTTGCAGGTATAGTTAGTATTAATATGCATAAGAAAAACCAGCAAAAGTAATTAAGAGTTCTTTTGTGTCCATTATCATAATGATGATAAGATCAAAAAAAACCCCTGCAAGATATCTGAGCACCAGAAAAAAGTACCTGATATTTCTTCTGAGTCTTTCTTCACTCCCTCCTCTGTGGCCATGGTGACAGCAGCAGTGAGAGCTGAGTTCCATTCTAGTCCTGCTTCTTCCATGCTCTCTTCTGAAATGGCAATCTGTGTGATGTTACCTAAAAGCAGTCCATTAGAGGTAAGGCCAGTGAATTTTATGAAAATGTCATAGCTATCCCTCCATCTCACATTCATAGCCAAGGAGACCCTGTTATTTTATTTAACATTCTGGCTTTTTGCCTGAAGATCCCTATATTAAAAACTAGAACCCCAGGAAAGCCAGGATGAATATTGAATTTTCTAAAGAAAACCTACCTTGCAAGAGAAAATGTTTTCTTCTTACTCTGAATAGAAAGTGAAGGTAACTTATAAAATCACAAAAGAGCGAGCTGGCCCTGGCTGATGTGTGTGTCAGTGGATTGAGTGCCAGCCTGAAAACTGAAAGGTCACTCATTTGATTCCCTGTTAGGGCACATGCCTGGGTTGCAGGGTGGGTCCCTAGTTGGGGGAGTGTGAGAGGCAACTGATTGATGTATCTCTCACACATCAATGTTTCTCTTTCTCCCTCCCTTCCCCTCTCTCTAAAAATAAATAAATACCTGGCTGGTGTAGCTCAGAGGATTAAGCACGGGCCTGCGAACCAAAGGGTCGCTGGTTCGATTCCCATCAGGGCACATGCCTGGGTTGCTGGCCAGGTCCCCAGTAGGGGGCATGTGAAAGGCAATCACACATTGATATTTCTCTCCCTCTCTCCTTCCCTTCCCCTCTCTCTAAGAATAAATAAATAAAATCTTAAAAAAAAAAAAGTAAATAAATACAATCTTTAAAAAAAGAGCAATCTGCTTTCTGAGCAGGTGGATTTTTGAAAGAGACTTTAAGATGGGCATAAGTGTCAGGCTGCCTGCCCCAGACTTCGTGAGGATGAGAAGGACCAGAAATCATTTAAGAGAAAAGTATGGTGCTTAGCCAAGAGCCCTGCTAAGTACAGGCCTGTCTGATACTAACCATCTATACTGTCTGAAGTTGCTATAACTTATTTATCAGCCTATGTAAGAGAAAGCAAGAGAAATGAGACCTAAAAAAATCAGATGAGACCACAAATAGTAGATTCACAGAGAAAAAACTTGTGCTGTCAATTGTAAACAAAGAGCACTGAAAAAAATCAAACTGAGACAGAAATAAAGACAAGTGTGAACCCTACAAGCTGGAGGATATCAATAATCAAGCAAAGAAGTGGTATCAATATTGGTAATCAATTAAGCAAAGAAGTTTTGGCCAAATAAAAAGGATTATGTAATTTTACAGCAGTTTTCACTTTTCAAGTGAAACAGTTACATTAACAAAAATTCAAACTGCTAGATATTTTATACTTCCCTGAAAAAGATTTGGCTTCTACTCACCCAGTTGTTACTTATAGAATATTAGGTCTGACCAAAAGAAACCTTAAGATGCATTTTTAAAGCATATTACTTCCCATTCTTTTAAAGAATGACTACATCCTTTATCATTCTTGCTATTCTGTCAGGCATATTTGTAAGTTTTCTGGAAGTAGCTGATATATATTCTAAGAATTTTAGCTGTACTAAGTCTCCAGGTGGACTAACTGAATCCTTAATAATCTCACATGGCTATATCCTTCCTGGAGGTGGGCAGGGAGCCCGAGCCCCAAACTCAACAACACTCAAGTTAAGTGTCTGCCCATCCTGTCTCATTTGAGAGGAGGCCTCAGCTTGGTTATCTGCATCCCTTCCAGGCAGAGCTCTTTGATCCTTGTAACAGAGTCATCCAGAGTCCATCCCAGCCAAAGATAAATGGTCTTTGATACATCTCAGTTTATCAATTAAAAACCATTCACCATTCCAATCTAACTTCCTGCTTTGACCACTAATAGAGCAAAGGATTTTCAAAACAATCTAATTTCAAAAGTATGTCAAGTGGCACCCAAGCAAGATCACTGAATAAGCACTATGACTACTGAACCATCTTTCTAATGTTTACCGTGCATTGCCAGAAAGAACTAAGGAAGGTAGTCAATAGGAATCATTTGGGAGAAAACAAAGATCTGCTTGTAAAGCATGGGACCCCACCCATGATTACTCTATCTTTCAGGGACATCACCACTCATGAGAATTGAAATTAAGAAACACAAAGGAGAAATGAGGAGAAAATGCTACTGAAAAATACAATGGGTTTTCAGGTGATTTCCTACCCCCTACCATCGGCCGAAGTGGGTGTCTGCACCACACTTGTCTGCTGTCCTGGCACTGGAGCTCTTGCACTGCTGATAAGAAGATCAAATTTGGTGCTCCTGCAGGTATTGGAGCACACCTTATCATGCTGGTAAAAATCGATTTGTCCGGAATCCATCATTTTCCTGCACAAAGGGAGACAAGAAGTTCCAGTTCAGCCTGCACTTTATCTGGAGAGAACTAGGCCTCAGGGACAAAGAGAGACAAGTTGCTGAGTCTACTTTGTAGATTCATGAAACGTAATAGTTTTAAAAGTCATTAGGTTGCAAAAATTCTAATTGGGACTATAAAATTTTCATTGGTCCTGCCCACATTTACAAGTATTCCTCTTCCCTCCCTAGTCTACTCATGAACACTCTCTTTTATATCCCGTTATCACTAAGCGTTAGTTATATACTCCTGACCACAGCTAAGTCTCCCCATAGAATCTCATTGACACCAAATCCAAACAGGGAAGAAAAGACTACCTCATATCCCAGCACAACTGAGAAATGCCACAAAGGAATTAGAATTTTGTGATGGCATTCTGATGTGTTAGTATTCCTAGATCATCAAGATCTGTTGTCACTTTTGGAGACATAAAACTTCAGCATGTCTCTTTCCTTAAAAATAAAAATTGGTAACAACTCTTGAATAAATACAGAGCAAAGCTGATCAAAGTAAACCGCCACTATAAGATGTCCTTAGAACTAGATTCACAAGACATTGTTATGATGGGCCATGAGCAAAACCATGCAGAATTTTAATTACAGTAAACTGTGTTATATTGTTATTTGTATTTTACTAAAGATGTTTTTAGGTATTCCTGTTCCATTTTACATTTGAGGAAAGTTGGCATATGCTTGTTTTTCTGGCAAATAAAATAGGCCAAGAACAACAAAAATAAAAGTTAAAAGTATTCCTCCCCATTTCAATCAACTACTGATTTCTGCATCCAAATCATCTAGAATGGATTTTTTTTAATTACGTGTCTCTGACTATAAAAATAATATGTGAAGAAAAAAATCAACATTTTTTATGAAAAATACAGAAACCTATAAAGAAAACAACTGCCCTTAAAAAAACCCTACAACAGAGATAACGTCAACATTTTGGCATATTTTCTGCTTATTTTTTAAAAGATTTTAATTATTTATTTTTAGAGAGAAGGGAAGGAAGGGAGAAAGAGGAGAGAAACACCGATGTGTGAGAAAAACATAGATTGGTTGCTTCCTGAACACCCCCAACTGGGGACCTGGCCCACAACCCAGGCATGTCCCCTAGCTGGGAACTGAACTGCAGCCCTTCAGTTTGCAGGCCAGCACTCCATTCACTGAGCCACACCAGCCAGGGCTGCTTGTGAATTTAGTACAAGTAAAATCACACTATTTAGTTGATTTATATTTGTTTTCTTTCTTGTATTATATTATAATCATTTTTTCATGTAAAAATTTTTTAGAAATATTTTTATTTTAATTACTGCATTACATTCCATAGTATATACTCATATACATTTAGATGAGCCATGATTTACTTTAGATATACCTTGACTATATATTAAAGTAGACTAATTTTTAGCCCTGGCTGGTGTGGCTCAGTGGATTCAGCACGGGCTGTGAACCAAAGGGTAGCCAGTTCAATGCCCAGTCAGGGCACATGCCTGGGCTGCAGGCCAGGTCCCCAGTACGGGACACTCGAGAGGCAACCACACATTGATGTTTCTCTCCCTCTCTTCCTTCTCTTCCCCTCTTTCTAAAAATGAATAAATGAAATCTTAAAAAAAAAAGACATAGGATAAAGTAGACTAATTTTCATTATAAATAACATTGTCATCAACATATTTATGCTTGAATCTTTATAAGCACTATAGATTTTTCTTAAGACAGATTCCTTAAAAAGAATTGAAGACAAAGGATAAGATGTTTTTGAGACTCTCAGAACATGTTCTGTGTGAAACTTTTAATTCTTTACCACATTTAAAAATTTTATATCAAGCCCTGACTGGTGTGGCTCAGTTGGCTGGGCACCATCCTGCAAAATAAAAGGTCACTGGTTTGATTCCCAGCCATGGTACATGCCTCACTTGTGGGTTCAGTCCCCAGTTAGTGCGTGTATAAGAGGCAACCCACTGATGTTTCTCTCTCACATCGACGCTTCCCTCCCTCACTGACTCCTTTCCTTCCCCTCTCTCTTAAAAAAAAAGTCAAAAATTTTCTATCATTAGGTGAGTGTGCTCAAAGAATGAGTACGAATTTAATCAACTAATGTTACTTTTCAGAGGGAAAAAATTATAATAGTAAATTTGCTGCATAAAGAGAGGGAGTTGGGGATATTATACATTCTGAATTTTATTTCTGCAGTACAGTGATGGCAGGGATTGCATTTACTGTGCATCACTGATACTTATTAACAGTACCCTTCTACTTTTACCAGATTATTCCAGGATTTGCCAGTCAGCCTATACTTCTCTGTGGCTGTCATGCTTCCTCAGCACCAGGCTTGACTCTGCCTATGCGTGATGATCTCAAGCAAGACTATCATGTGCTCTTGAGTTTCTCTGCCCAGAGAGGATCCTACCCAACATCCTAACATTAGAAAAATTTGCCCTAGATGCTGGGAGGAGTGAATTTGATTCACTCTTCTTTCTCTCAGAGTTTTTTGAAGAACAAGTTAATGAAGGTCAAATAATACATGGATTTCTTAAGCTAACCCTTCAGACAGAAAATTTCAAATTAATGAGAAAAGACTGAATTCTCTGGATTCTACCATGATTAACCCTTTCGGTACATGTGCCGGATATATCCAGCACCCATCTGATGACCTGTGTGAACGAGTGCCGGATATATCCGGCATCCATCTGTATATAATTTTTATAAATTTTACTTATATAATTGATAGAATTTTATATAACTATCTCTTAATATTAAAGTTACAAACAACACTTAGAAAAAAGCATTGTTTTATTAAGCATAGATCTTATATAAGGTTAGGAAAGTCTTCACACAAAGGAGGACTGACCATGTGCTACATGCGCGTTTTCGGCGCGGCACCTCGTACAGCAGGGGTGTCGCGGTGGAAAGAGCGCTCGTACCAAAAGGGTTAAGTACCCCAAAGTCAGTTGAAAGGTATGTTCTTAGTATTAGAGCTCACCTGAGCATAATTCCACCCAAACGAATGGCTCTCTTCCAGTCCTTTAGGGTGGACTTGCCAGCCAGATGAACAAAATGCTTGGGGCTGATCAACTGATCATTGAACTAAAGTAAAAAGAAAAGTCCAAAATAATACAATGTCAACTTAGGCAGGCAGAGGGAAATAAAGAGATAACTACTTGTTATGTACAAAAAGTACCCAGATGACATCTTAAGTCATTGTCTTTTATTATCCAGCCTTTTGCCCTATTGTGCCAGGGAAGATGATCCTTCTCTGAGCACAGTGCCCTATCCTGGTAGAAAGCTACAGGTGACATGGGGAAGATCAGAGATTAATATACTAATTAGCATTTAAAATCCATTTATGCTCTGAATCAGGTGGTTAGATTCAATGTTACAAAGGCTATTTAAATAAACTGAAGCAATCTATCCAGCCTTAACGATAAGTTTCAGGATATGGTAGAAGGATTAAAAGTACAGTAGGAACCAACAGCACTGCAGAGCATCAAAACTACATAATCTTTAATGATTCTAGGATGATGCCACTGATAGTGACTACTCTATGAGTGTAGTTGTGGCTAGCAATGGGGACATATATGATATTCATATTTTAATATATGAGGTTCTGAAATATTGAATAACTTGTTCAAGGTCCCCCACCTAATCAATAATAGAGATGGGATTCCAATCATTCATTCAACAAATATTTTTTGATAAATACACCAAGTACCATTCTAAGTGCTGGAGATACATGGGGGAACAAGATAGACAGGTTCTCAGCTCTCATGAAACTTCTGTTCTGGTGGGACTTGAATCCAGGTCAGTTTCACTCCAAAGTTGTTTTTGTCTACTATGATGCAATAGGACTATAGCCACAAAATTGAAAATATTGATACAGTGGAAGAAAGAAAAACAAGGAGCCCCAAAGTAGGTTCCAGCGAGGAGAAAAGACAATTACCTTAACACACTTTACATTTATTCCTGGACATACAAACTTCTTCCAGAGAAGAATGGCTTTGCTCTCCCCACAAGTTATGGGGTAAGCAATTTCCATATCCTCATTTGCTTCTATAGTACTTGCATCTGTAAATGGAAAAAAAAACAAACAGTTATTTATCGAACACTCTTCCCCAAAGCTTAATTAAAAATCTTTAGTCTCCTGGTTCTTCTCAAGGACTAACAATTTACACTGGTGGTGTTGCTCAGAAATCCTCTGGAAGAAGTTAGGCATGACAGCTCTTTTACTGAGCTACCACTATGCATCAGACACTGTGCTGTATGCCTTGATGTGCTTAATCTTATTTTGTTCTTGCAATAATCCTGGGAGACAGTGATTGTTTTCTATGTTTTACATGTTGTATGTCGGACTCCAAAAGGTAAAGTGACACCCCCAAGGGGACAAAATGAAGTGGGAAAGTAGGCTTTAAATTCAAATTTGTCTAATTTCAAAGTTTCTTCCCACTGACTGTCTACCAGTGAACACCTCATCAGTCTTCATCAACAACTTTCCTATGACAAGAATCAATCTTGAGGCTCTAATTTCTTTGTGGGACTTTTATAGATGGAAAATATTTTCAACAACCCTAGCAAATTGATGTTAAACAATCAACTGACATCCCTAGCACCTTCGTCAGTTATGTCTTATGTCTCTAGACGTGCCACCATCAAATTGATGGCTGCAGTATTGACAGGGCATACTAGGTAGGATGAAAAAGGCACAAAAGCCAGAAACCCCAACTAAGGAAGCTAAGGTCAAATGTACTAGAATATCAAAAAGACTTACCAATCCCTTCTTCAATTTTGTGTATCGTGTGAGTTTCTACTGCCACAACTGCTGTGTTGTTCTCAGACCCAGCTTCATAAATCCTGTTGTAAAAGTGTCCATCGATAAACAAACTACATAAATCATGAAAAAATTAATATTCACAGCAAGGTGGTTAAGAATTCTTTTAATCTATCTCAAAAGGAATAAAATAAATATACTTCACAACTATATGTTAGTGCCCCATTGACTAGTTCCCCATTATTTTTAAACTCTAAGTTGCCTAAAACTGCTTAGCAGCTATTACCATGGAAATGAATTAACAACTTTCCTCATCTCCACGTAAAGTTCCTCTTGCTACTGTATTTTACACCAGACTTCTCCCTTCATAACTCTAAAAGCTCATGACATAAAGTATTGCTTCAAGTATAAGATTAAGTGATACTATAGAATTACCTTATCAAGACTATAAAGTAATACTGCTGGACAGTTCAAGACAAGAAGCAATGCTGACCAGAGAAGTTGATGACCCTTACCGGAATCTAGACACTGAAGCATTTTTAAGCACTTCAGCATTTTTTTATTTTTTAATCCTCACCCAAGGATATGCTCATTTTAGAGAGAGGGAAAAAGTGAAAGAGAGAGAAAAGACATCAATGTGAGAGAGAAACATCGATCAGCCACCTCCCAACGCACTCTGACCAGGGATTGAACCCACAACCCGTGTAAATGCCCTGACTGGGAATCAAACCTGCAATCTTTTTGGTATATGGGACAACACCCCAACCACCTGGCCAGGACAAGCACTTTAGTATTTAAAAAAAAAATTTAGCCCAGGCTGGTATGGCTCAGTGGATTAAGTGCTGGCCTTCGAACCAAAGGGTCACTGGTTTGATTCCCAGTCAGGGTACATGCCTGGGTTGTGGGGCAGGTCCTCAGCTGGGGGCATTTAAGAGGCAACCACACATTGATATTTCTCTCTCTTTCTGCCTCCCTCCCCCTCTCTCTAAAAATAAATAAGTAAAATCTTTTTAAAAAGTAAGTTTACAGTTGTAAAAAATTTTTTTTTAATTTATTGATTCTGTAGAGAGAGAGAAAGGGAGAAAGAGAGAGAGAAACACGTATATGAGAGAAACATCAATCAGCTGCCTCCTGTAAGCACACCAACCAGGGTTCGAACCTGCAACCCTGGCATGTGCCCTTACCAGGAATTGAACCTGCAACCTTTCAGTTTATAGGATGATGCTCCAACTAACTGAGCCACACTGGCCATGGCTTTAGTATTTTTTTTAATCATTTAAAAAAATTTTAATTACAGTTGACATACATTATGTTATAGCATTTTTTAAGGCACCATAACCAAACTGTTGATATGAGCAGAGCCTACTAAAAAATTAAGAGATAGACTATACCCAAAGTAACTAGCAGCAACTAGAGGTACCACTTCAGGCAAGTGTCTTTCTAAAATGTTTCTACCTTGTAAGAAATGAGCTCAGATAACCTAACATGATACAGTGATGTCCTTTAATT
>VMDR010009682.1:0-32813 GCA_007922815.1 Macrotus californicus
CTTTTTTTAAGAACTTAAGGTGTTATCAGTGTGGACTTCCCACAGTGGAAGAGGGGTATTAGGGCTCTTCCATTGCCCTTGAGTCCCTTCCTTGCATAAATGCTTCCCAGCTCTTCTTCCTTATGACTTCCATTGTGGCTCCTATTGGGCCGTTGTTTAGTATAGCAGTACTAGACTCGGACTCATAACAGAGCCGTGATCTGTGCAGTGACTTCCTTTCATAACAACATTTTGATTTCTGGATTTAATAATTATTGCCTGTTTGTTTAGTTTTCTGTGCCTTTTTCTCATAATCTGTTCTTGTACATTCAGACATGTTAGAAATTTTCACTTTTGTTTCTCCAAGGAACTTGAAGTCTTCTGGCCCATTTGAGTCTCTTGGTTGTCAGCCAGGTTGTTGCCCGCTGTCCTCTCTGAGGTTTTCTTCATTGTCATCCTGTAGATTCCTTGTGACCTGAGTCATTTTCTCTCCCTCTTTCTCTTCATCATCATTTTTTTCTTGGATAATTCCCCTTGTTTGGAGGAGCACATCTTTCACCAACTTCTTGAGAAAGGGTGCATGGGAGGTAAGGTTTGTGAGATCTTGCATATCCGCAGATGTCTTTTTTTATCCTGGTACTAAGATTTTTTTCTTTCTTTTTGGTTTTCTCAAGTTTAATTATGATGTCACTTGGTTTGGATTTCTTTAGGTTAATCTTGTTTGGGGTTCACTCAGCTTCTTGAATCTGTATGTTTGTGTCTTTTGCCAAATATGGGACATTTTCAAGCATGTTTCTTACACTTTTCAGTGCTGCTCTTTCTCCTCCAAGACTCTGGTGGTACCTGTCTCACATCTTTGTTATTTCCCACAAGTCTCTGGAGCTCTTGTCATTTTTTTCTCCACTCTGTCAGTTTTAGTAAATTTTATAAGTTCTGGTCTTTTCTCCAATTTTCTATTTTATTTTCTTTTGAGAGAATTTGTAATTGCTTCTTGAAACTTTTTGATAATGAAAACCTATTCTGATAATCCCAGTATCTGCTTCATCTTGTTGGTATCAGTGTCTTTTCTCATTCATCCTGTGATTTTCCAGGTTTTTCGAATAATGAGTGTTTTTGATTGTACCTTGGAGACTTTGGAGAGTGTGTTAGGTAGGAGATGCTGGATCCTACTTAAATTTTGTATCTTAGCAGTCTGTGACCCTGATTGGGTATAGAGTGTGGTCCTGGCTTAGGCTGGTAGGCTGTGGTTCCAGTGACAGCTTAGTTTCCAGAGCCCTTCCAATGGTGTCTGGTCAGGCTCATTTGTTGGTGTTGCTGGAGTTCCTGCTGGACAGGGGTAGGAGTTTGGGGGGCTGTGGGGGAGATTTGGGACCTTGGTCTCTCCTGACGCTGGATGGAAGGTTTGGGGACTCGGCCTGGGTTGTCCCCTAAGGGTAGGTGGAGGGAAAGGGGATGAGGAAGGATGCCTTGTGGGCAGATGTAGCAGCCTGCTGCCACCTGGTGGGAGGATGGGAGTCCTTGTCTGAATTTTGCTAATGTCACCTGCTAAGGAGTGCTGGTGCTCTGTGGGGTGTGGGATGTCCTGCTCAGTCCCTGTGGACACCCAGGTGCAGGCTGAGTGCCTGTACTGCTGTCAGTGCCGCCGCCCCTTTGCTGCTCCTTCAGTCAGGAGGGCACAGTTTTCTTGGGGCTTTTCTTTTTTGTTTACTCTTATTGGTGTTTCTGGATTGCAGGCTTCTCTAGCACCCACTCTGGGATAGATAGAGATAAAAAGAAACCCTGGCCAATCTGCCTTTCTCCTCCCACATTTCAGAGGTCTGCAGATATGCTTGGTTTCTGAGAAAAATGCAAACTAAAACGAGGTACCATTTCTTCCCATCAGTTTGGCAATGATAAAAATACTTGACAATATTTAGTATTGGTGAATGTTTGAAGAAATAGCTCTTAGGTACTGTTGGTTGGAATGTAGCTTGGTGGAGTTTGTAGAATGTTTTGGGAGGGCAGTTTTTAAATAGGTGTTAAAATTTAAAATATGTCATACATGTTCTCTGACCTGAATTTAACATTACTTGGAGAATTGGTTAAGTAATTAATGACATAGCCATACAGTATATTATTACAGTTACTTAAGACTAAAGTATGTATAATTCCATAAAAATGTACATGAAAATGTGTATGCAAATGTGTATATGTGGACATAACAATGGCAGGAATAATAAGACCATTCAAGCCATTAAGAGAGTTTCCTCTAGGGCTGGAAATGGGGGTGGTGGGGTGGTTAAGGGGCACTATGGGAGATAGATAGGAAACTTAAATTTCTCAACTTTAAGCCTTCTCCTGCTGTTTAGGGCTGTCATGCTACATTTATAATAGTAAAATATCTGATTACTTTATGATAAAGACTACAGTCTTCATGAAATTTTTCATCCCATCTCCCTTTTTTAGGACATGACCGATAATAGCAACAATCAACTGGTAGTAAGAGCAAAGTTTAACTTCCAGCAGACAAATGAAGATGAGCTTTCCTTTACAAAAGGAGATGTCATCCATGTCACCCGAGTGGAGGAAGGGGGCTGGTGGGAAGGCACACACAACGGCAGGACTGGATGGTTCCCCAGCAACTATGTGCGAGAGATCAAGCCCAGTGGTAAGTGGAGCATTGGCAGAATGGACTGATGCTTTTCCTTTAGGTGAGAAGGAGCAGAAAGCAGTGAATGTGCTCAGTATATGCTAAGTCCTTTTATTCCGTTGAACTTGTGTAAATGACACTGGGCTGAGTATTCAAATTCTTTCCTATTTTTTTTTGTTGAATGGAAGTGATTTTTTACTTTACCCTCACATTGGGGGTATAATGACTTCTGATCAACTTACAATAAAGCAGAGTTCCCATGACCCCCTCCTTGGGTTTGATAATTTGCTAGAATGACTTATAGAACTCAGGGAAACACTAGTTATGTTTACTGGTTTATTATAAATAAAGGATACAGATGAACAGCCAAATTAAGAGGTACATAGATTGAGGTCCTGGAGGGTTCTGAGCATAGAACTTTCTGTCCCCGTGGAGTTGGGGTGTGCCACCCTCCCAGTATGTAGATATGATCACCAGCCTGGGAGTTTTCTGAACTTCATACTATTGGGGTTTTATGGAGGTTTTATCACATACACATGATTGATCATTAACTCAAATCTCCAGCCCCTCTCTCCTTCTTGAGAATAGAGGTTGGAGCTGAAAATTCCAAGCTTCTAATCTTGGCTGGATCTTTCTGGTGATCAGTCTCTATCCAGCAACCAACCCAGAGTCACCTCAGTAGAACAAAAGATGCTCCTACTGCTGTTACTGCTTAGGAAATCACAAGGGTTTAGTTCTCTGTGCCATGAACCAGAGGCAGAGACCAATGTATATATTTTCTATTTCATAACCACATTTTGTTTATCCATTTGTCTGTTGCTGGACATTTGGGTTGTTTCCACATACTGGCTACTGTTACGAATTATGTTGCTGTGAACATGGATGTGCAGATATCTGTGTGAGTCCTTTCATTACGTTGTCTTGGGCATATACCTAGCAGTGGAATTGCAGCTTATATGGTAATTCTGTGTTAAATTTTGAGGAGCTGCCACGCTGTTTCCACAGCAGCTGAACCATTGTGTATTCCCACCAGCAGTGCAAACTGGTTCTGATTTTTCCACATTGCCAACACTTTTTTTCTGTTGTTTTGTTTTTTATAATAGCCATCCGAGTGGGTGTGGGTAGTAGCTCATTGTTGTTGTTTTTCTGTGGTTGTTGATAATGAAAACCGTATTTTTTCATTATTATAATAAAATTAACAATAGCCATGATTTTGTGGTTGCTTATTATGTTGTGGTTATTATATAAAGTGCTTTTTATTTATGACCTGATTCAGCCCTGATCACAACCCCAGAAGGCAAATAGTGCTGGGATATTCAGGGCATATGGTATAAATAAATAACAATCTTTTAATCTAAGTGTAGAACCAGCTGAGGGTGCGGCAGTGGTGTCAGGTTGATCAGGGTGGAAATGGCATTTTGGTTTCACAGACGCAGCTGTTGGGAAATGTGGCTCTCAGTCTGTGACTTGGTTGGACTGACCAGTAGTTACCTGGTTTGTTCATGGGACATCTGGGCAGTCGTGGTGCTGGCCTTCATGACCGAGGGCTGGGGCAGGCTGAGTCCAGGCTCTGAGAGCAACTTCTCTGCTGCTCTCGGATTCTGGTGATTCATTCTTCTGGGGATGAGAAAATAGCTCTTGGGCCTTTTCCAGGAGGATGCTGGAGTGGAGGGAGGGGAAGGATGAAGTGGTTTTTACCTTCACCATTGAGGATAAGGTGGTCACAGAGCTGGTAATGGACACACAATTTAGAGGTCATAGAGGTGGTGATGGCTACACCATTAGGTCACAGAGCTGGTAATGGGCATGCCAGTAGGAGGTCACAGAGCTGGTATAATGAAGCACACCATCAGGAAGTCAGAGCTAGTAATGGGCACATCCAGGAGGTCACAGAGCTGGTAATGGGTATATATCATCAGGAGTGGAACCTGCTGATTGGGGAGATGTCTGTTGAATCAGGGCTTTTCTGAATTCTGTTGAGAATGAGTCATTTAAATGGGAATTCTGGTTTGATAGTAAGAATACAAATGAATGAATTTTTACTTTTCACATATTTCTCCTCATGGAGTTTTCAAATTTAACCTTTGTAAGTTAGACTGGAAAGTTAGAGATTGTGGGTCTCGAAGTTCTCTTCAGGTGATTTCTGGGAGTTATTTTCAAATTGATTTGAATGTCATCAACATCATCTCTTGGTAATACAGTCCACCCTTGAACAATGTGGGGGTGAGGGGTGCCAGCCTCTTCCCAGACAAAAATCCAAGTGACTTTTGACCCCACCAGACTTACTGCTGAGAGCCCATTATTGACTAGAAGCCTTACTGATAACATAAACAGTCAGTTCACACATATTTTGTATGTTATGTGTGTCACGTGCTGTATTCCTACAATAAAGTAAGAGAAAAGACAGTGTTAAGAAAATATATATTTACAGTATTTCTTGAAAAAAAGCCACATGGAAGTGGGTCCGTGCAGTTCACACCCATGTTGTTCAGGGGTCAACTGTAGTTGGTTTCTTAGCACTCTGTCCCCCTTTTCAAGTCCAGCAGTGGAGCATGGACATCCTGCTCTCAGGTCCTGTTTTTGGAGGGGAGTGTAGGGCCTGAGAGCTGGTGGAGACAGATGCGGCCCTAAGAAGAACCAGCCATTACATAGTGACTGCATCACTTTGTTCTTTCTGAAATTTCACCTCACCTGGGTCTCTGTGCACACGCGTGCAAGACAGACCTTTTATCCTTTTAAACAAGTGTGTGTAACTGCATTGTTCCTCACGAGCCCTTGGTGGGGGGTCACATGGACTCCTTAGTTTGCATATTCAGGTAACTTTGGACATTTTTTTTTTTTGCTTTATTTTTTAAGGTATAAGGAGTAACATTGGCTCACATTGGTGATCCTCCGTGCTAATTTTTCTTTACCTGACAGTTGAACTAAAGGAATAATCTCTTTTGGGAATAACTTCCCATGGAGTGTTTTCAGATTATCTGAGTATATTCTAAGGAAAGTTATCCCTACCTGATTTTAAATGTTGGCATTTGAGACAGGAATATGTAAAACCACATATTTTACCTATCGCTTTATAATAGTTGAGACTAAAATTCTAGGATCACAATAATACTTCAGTATTGTATCTTTTCAGTAATTTATGTGGCTTTCTGATTTTGGAATAGGTTTTGGTTTTTGAAAGTTGTGTATAATGTAGGCCTTGTACTTAGTGTAATTAATGCTTCATTTTTTGTAAGCAAAATGTGCCAGGTCTTAAACATACAGACTCCTCTACTGGTGATCTTGTTAGGATCTTGTTTTTGTGAAACAAAAACACTGACTTCCTTCAAATTGTGAGTTTCTTTTTTGATTTTATTTACAAATATTTTTATCGACTACATAAAACTAAGGTCTACCTTTAAGTGACATATTTTGGCCTGTGTATATCCAGGTAAGTTGTCAAGCATGTCCAATTTCACTCTTCTACTTCTTGGGGAAGTATAAGTAGCTGTGATTGTTTGCCCTCCGGTAGTGACAGAGGGCACGTTCTGGTCAAGTTCATGTATCTGTGCCTTTGACCTGTTTGAAATTGTTCTTCTTTAAAGACAAATATCTTCCAAGAGTCTGCATAAGGGTATTTCTAATGCTTGCTGCAAATGCACTGTGTATTCTTCCTGAATCTGTACTATTTTATGGAATATGTTATTGTTACTTAACATTTATTTTCACATTTTTTTATATATAAAGCCCATGGATATCTACCACATTTTATACACATAGACATATGTGTGTGTTTCTTAACATTCAAGGGAGAATTTCTTAGCAGTCAAGGGAGATGGAAGAAAAGAGAAGCAACAGGGCTGATCCTGGGAGTGAGTGACATTGGCTGCTGCTCTTGCTGAGTAAACATGGAGCCTCGCAGTCATTAGTGGGCAGCATGATGAAGTGCATGCAGCTGGAAAATGCATCCCATTGAGGGCTGAGCTCACTGAGTGAACAAATCATGTTCCCTATTCTCACAAGTAGACTTTCATGTGTGCATACAAATTTGCCAGGTTTCTTTCAAATGATTTTTTCTGATGCGTTGAGTTAATTTCTGCCATTTCTAGGTAGCTCATTAACTGTGTACAGTAAAGGCTTAAAAAATCTTACTATAGATACTGGTTAGTTTGAGATGTGTAAAAACCTGTGCTTGGCAGTGATGTAAGAACTTAGATGTGACTATGATTTGCTCATCCACAGATATTTAATGAGCAATTACACTGACACTTCCTAAGTTTGTCACTTTTACTATTTTGTTTATCTTTGACATCAAAAAGTGACATAAAATGCAAGCTGTTGGACAGTTATTAATTTAGCTGTGAAAGAACAGTGTTTGAAATAAACATTTTCCGTTCAGGAAAAGGGACAAAGGTAATACAGAACCTTGTTTTTCTTTGTATTGCTGGAAATAAAGGTGTTTTCTAGCCCTTACTCTTTGGTGTGGAATGGGTGGCTATTCAGTGGATACCCTTGTACCCGGGGTTGCAGAAGTATTCCTACAGAGAGGAATAACATTTACTTCCTCAGGGGCTCGCAGAGGTTTTCCTGCACTAAGCAAACCCTGGTAGTTCTGTGGGAGCATGGTGTAGCCATGGTGTAGATTTGGGATGGACACTGTGGCAGGGTCAGGCCCCGTGTTTTGATTTCTCAGTGGTTGTGTCCCCAGTCTCTGAGTAGCTGGCATACTTCCTTGCTGTTTCTCTGGACCAGCAGAGAATCAGCTTGGACAGAAGATTCTAGGCTTCTTTTCATCATTCGTCCAGGCCACCAGTAGGTTCATCTCATTTTACTCTGCCCAAGTTGCACCAGGGCTGTGTCTTACTCCTGCCTTGGTTGCACCCTTGTCCTTGGGACCACCCCTCACAGGCCCTCCCTGTCATCGTCAGTGTTTTTCATCCCCTTTTGATACCTAGGGAGTCCCCACCCCCTTTTTCTTTAGCACATCTGTATTTAAATTATGTTGATTTCATCATTCTTATAGTTTATTTCAAGAAAGGGAAGACCTTTCTTCAGTCGACCTCTGGAGAGGTAGCACTGAATACATTCTCACCATTTCCTCACCCCGCAGTAGTAGTGGATCGTACCACTTTTTAGCTGTCAAACACCCCCACCCCTCAGAACCAGTGATAGACAGACAGTCCTGTCCCATAGAATCATGATAGACAGACAGACCTACACATAGAACTAATGGTGGACAGACACACCTCTCCCAGTAGAGCCAATGATCCGTACATACATACATACCCCCGCCACACACACACACTCACTCTCTCTCTCTCTCTCTCTCTCTCTCTCTCTCTCTCTCTCTCTCTCTCTCTCTCTCTCTCTCTCTCTCTCTCTCCCCCTCTCTCTCTCTCTCCCTCTCTCTCTCTCCCTCCCTCTCTCTCACCCACACTCTCTGAGAGCCATGTTCTCCATTAGCAAGCACTTCCTCGGTACCGATTATGCCCGGTGTCTTTTGAATGGAAGTTGAATGAAAGCCATGCAATTTAAAACTACTTTAATCCTTGGCAGTTTTCATGACTGCTTTCATTGTTGTCACTTATGTGGAAGTTACTAAGGCAGTGAGGTGGTTTCCTGGTTTTTGCCTGTTTGGAGTGGCCTGCCTTCTCCTTTGTCTATTGCCGTCAACCAGACCAGAGAGACTTTGAGAGACTTTTGCATTCTGAGTGATCCGAATCCTTGAAATACAGTTCAGACCATGGGTCTTGATGTGTTAATTTTGTCACATATCTGCCAACATCTTCTCTAATTCTGTTTGGGTACTATTTTATCTTTACTACACTGCTAAGCTATGTGTATAGCTAACAATTTAATGTTCTTTGCTGACAGCAGTGGAGCATAATCTTTCAGAGGTTTTCAGCCTGAACACTGGTTGTTGAGTATGAGGAGGTGTGGGCACCGTGATGCCTCCTGGGGGCATGCAGGCCTTCTGTTCAGCTTCCTCTTTTTGGTTTATTTCAGTTGAGGTTGCCGAATCAGTCATGTTGGGCTCTGTGGGGGGTTGGTACATTTGGTTGTCTCTAGGTTTGATCAGTAAAACTACATTACATTTATATTTCAGAAAAACCTGTGTCTCCCAAATCTGGGACATTGAAGAGCCCTCCCAAAGGATTCGATACGACTGCCATTAACAAAAGCTATTATAATGTGGTGAGTAATTGCAAAATATTTTTTAAAAATACCTTGTTTTTTGAATGTCACTAAAACTCAGCAATGTAGATAGGTAAACTACTGAGTATGATAAGGATATAAAAATAAAAATTATTATCTGCTCCACACATGTAACCACCATTAATGTTTTCGTATGTTTCCTTCTAATTTCTCTGTATTTTGTAATCTTAAATATATTTTAAATACTGTGAATCTGCAGTTGTACCTTGTTCTTGTCACATAACTTGGTACTGTGATCATGTCCCCATACCAAGTCTTCAAAAATGAGATTTTAAAAAGGTATATAATGTGTTTTAAAGATTTTATGTGTATCAAATGCCCATTATGCTTATATTTGGAATAGATTGTAAGTACTTTAGATCAGTATAGTTTCTTATATCTTAACATAGTCTCTCCTGGGATTGGGGTGTGTGTGTGTATACATATGTATACAGATATGTGTATATAAAAATATCAAATAGCATGAAATTAGAGGAGAGTGTCTAAAGATTATACATAGTAAAGACAATGTTTGGAGTCCTAAAACTTACTGCATTTTGAAACTTAACATGAGCGGTTTGCGAGCTTAAGAAGCATCTGTGATACTAAATCTGGTATCTAATTCAGACCTTCTCTGTCCCTACACAATTGTGCAGAACATAGAAAATGATGATCTTTATTTTAATAAAATTTTACATTGCTATTACATATCTATTTAGTATGATAAACCAGCAAAGTAGACTTTTTAAATACGGTTATGTTTTGAATTCTGTGGAAAGTGTGCATTTATTTAGTTATTTTTCTCTACTTCAACTTGTTTTTTGATCAGGGGATATCTAAATCTGTGGCCATGAGACCTTTGCATTTTTGAGGTGAAATAACAATCAGTTAAGTGTTGTTGTTTTTTCCGCGGCCCTTTTGCCATGTGTTTAATTTGTTGTACTTGTATTAAGAAATGCTGAAAAATTATGACGGATTTGAACGAGTCAGTTCTACCACACTGACTGTTGCCACAGTCTTCGCTGTGAGTCTGTATATTCAGCTTTCTTCTAAGCATTTACCTTCCATTTGCCCCCAAATCTTACCGAACACGTTGGGCTCAGGTGAAATTCGTTCACTTTACAAGTTATTGTTGGGTGCCCACTCTGTGCCAGGCCTTGTTAAAGGCATTGGGCATAAAACAGTAAATAGAAATGGAGAAATTTTTCTTTTGTCAGCAGATGTTCTAGGACACGGATGCAATAAATTGTTGACGCTCTCCTCCTGTGTCCACTTCATCGTCCCTTTTCATGAATTCACTTTTTACTTCTCGTTCGTTGGGCCTGTGCATGATACCACTGGACATGTGCTATTAGCAGTCTTTGACTTCTTGCCCTTGTATTGGTCAGCTCCAGATCTTCCTTCCCTGAGAAGTCCTTCATTTAGGCCTCCCCTTCTAGTTCCCTGGTTTCTTTCTCTTTTCACCAGCCTTCACCCGTTTCATCTGGACTCTGACTTCCACCTTGACTCTGTTGACTTTCAGAACGTGGGACTCCTCAGCACGTCCTCTTTTGGTCATGCTGAGCTCTGCACATCCTCTTCAGCCCTGTGCTTGCTGGATGTTTGTTCCTGGGATGTGATTCCACTAACTTCTTTGTTTTTTAGTATGTAATGGGTTATGTATGTGGTTTTGTGTATGTAGCCAGAAACGACAATGAAAGTCTTTTTATGGTTTTTCAGGGTTTCTTACCAGGAAAACTTCTAACTCGTGGAGTTTCCTTTTCCTCGTGCGTTCTTATGTGAGATGTTGGTTTCTTTATTGTGGAGGGTTTCATGTAGTGAATAATGCAATCACAGTTCATGGCGATGTTCCCAAGAGGGACTCATTTGCTGTTAGAGTTTAAAGTAGTCCCTTCTTTTCTGTGGTTTCGCTTTCCGCAGTTTCAGTTAGCCATGGTCTGAAAATGCTACATGGAAAGTTTCAGCAGTAAACAGCCTGTAAGTTTGAAATTGTGCTTTGTTTTGAGTATCATGATGAAATCTCCTGCTGTCCTACTCTGTCCTGCTCAGTACAAGAATCATCCCTTTGTTCAGTGTATACATGCTGTATATGCTACCCATCATCTCAGTTTTCATATTGACTGTTGTGCTACCAAAGTGCTTGTGTGTAGTAACTCTTATTTTACTTAATGACAGCCCCAAAGTGCCAGAGTAGTGGTGCTGGTGATTCAGATATACTGCATTAGAAAATAGCGAATGTTAAAGTTGCAGTTGTTATGGATGGGCATAAACTCATGGAATTCATAGAAAATTGACTTTTGATGTAGCACTCTTTATTTTATAGTAGAGAAAAACAGTAAGCTCTAGAGGTTAAAGGATTTGTCCAAGGTGACACAGTGATTAGTGACTCACCCAGGATTCAGTTTCAGCTTTTCTGAATTCTGTATTTCTAAATTGTACAGAAAAGTAAAATATAGGACAGAATATATAACACAGAGAACAAGTATAGTAGATAATGTTGTAGTCATTTTTGAACTTTTGTGCTTTTGTTTTCACAGAAAACTACTAAGGTATATTTAACCTCACTGAAAGATAAGGCTCCCTCAGAGGTTAAGACCAGGGTTGGGCTGGTGTTCCTAAACACAGTTACGTGAAAGACCTAAGTCTAAACTTGGGATCGGTGGAGAGCAGTGAGGAGAGCGTTCTAGGTGGAGGAACAAACATTTTGAAATTAAGACACAAAAGGAGATTTTGTGTCTTACTTAATGGGGATGGATATAAATCTTTCTGCTGGTGTGTGATGGTCAAGACGAACCAGAAAACACTGGGAAGTGGAGTGACTCTTAGTGATTCATGATTGTTATTATGGCCGGTTCATCACTTGCTTTTGTCTCCTCTTTGTCTGGGACTCCCATCATGCACTTGATGGTGAGCGTGATGATGTCCCACTAGTCTCTGAGGCTCTGTTCATTTTTCTTTTTTATTCAATCTTTATTGTATTTTTTTCCATTACCATTTAGTCCCCTTTACCCCTTTGCCCCTGGCACTCATCACACTTGTCCGTGTCCAAGAGTTCTTTTTTTTCCGCTCAATCCCTCCATCCCCTAATCTCCCCCACCCCCAGCTGTCATCCTGCTCTCCATCTATGAGTCTGTCCCCAGTGTATGAGGAGCTCATTAAGACAAATACATTAAGATTAATAGATAAATAGGAAATGAGACGAGCAGTGTAAAACTGGGGAAATACTGATGGCTGTGTCTTAATCAGTTCAGGCTGCTCTAAAGAAATACCATAGATTGAGTGGATTAAACAGCTTCTGGAGGCTGAAAGCAAGATTGGGTTAGCCATGAAGTCCCTTTTCTTGGTTTATAGAGGGCCGCCTCCTGTTGTCCTCACAAGGTGGAGAGAGCAAGCTCTGGACTTTTCATCCCTTTATTGTGACACTAATCCCATTCACCAGGGTTCTGCCTTTATAACCAAATTACTTCCCAAAGGCCCCACCTCCTAACACCAACACTTTGGAGATTGAGACTTTAACACATTCCATCTTGGACACAAACATGCAGTCCATACCGCTCTGACAAAGTAGTTGAGCTCACCATAAAAATTTGATAGCAACATTATATGTATCCAGTAAGCAGAGGTTTAAAGAGAGAATCTTCAGTTGTAATAATGGTGGACATGTAAATCTACGTAGGACCCCTCAGAAGTAATATGGCAGGTATATACAAAATTCTGAAAACACTCAAGCCTTTTAATCTAGTAATTATACTTCTCAAAATCCATCCCAGAGAGATTACTTGAAATCTATTTAAAAATGTTTGTGCAAAGGTGTTTTCATAGGATTATTTGTTATAGTAGTAAGTTACAAGCAACCTAAATATATAGCAATATAGGAATGATATCAGAAGTACATCCATTTATAATCATTAAAAATGTACTTTAAAAATATAAAAAAATGCTTTTGTGTTGTGTAATGATTAGAATTATGAAATTATATACAGAATGTGATTATATAAAAATGTTGTCAGAAGATAGAAGGGAGAGTGACAGAGAATGGTTTGAGTGGCAGAATTGTATTGCTGGGAAATGCAAGTGGAGTGATTTTGGAAGACTACTTTGGCACCAGCCTGTTAAAAATGGAAGTAGGGCATCAGAGACCATGGTTAGGGGCAGTAGGGCCTCAGACTTGGAGAATGACAGTGGAAGGGAGGAAAAAATCCAGATACTTTAAATAAGAATAGATTAATTTTTGTAGACAGTCAGCCACCACTGTTACCTTTATTTTCTAAATGTGAAAACTATTTGCAATCAGTGTGATTTTAGTGACTTAGGACAATGAATAATCAGGAGTGCCCTTGCTTAGGGGTTGGGATGGGATGGATGGAATGTGGTGGCATGGGGGTGGGTTTCAGGTTTTGTGTGCCCTATTGGTAGGCTGGCCAGGTAGAAGCCCTTAGCTGCCTGTATAGACACTTGATTATAAAATGAGGTTGATAGTGCTAGACTTGGCCTTGAAGTATTGTTACGAAGATTAGCAGTTGGTCTTAAGGTGTCTGGTGAAATACTTGGCCCTTAAGAGGTTTTCAGGGTTATTAGGAAGAGTGTTTAGGCCTATTTGGGATGTTAGGCATCATTGAGGCCATTATACCATTTTGTCTGCAAACAGGCATTCCATTTGAGGATTACCTGGGAGAGCTGTAGTCAAGGGTGACGGGGTCTTCTAATTAAAGGAAAAACATGTTTGTGATGTGCCTGAGCTTGATGGATTTTGACAGTGAAAAAACATTAACTGCACCTGCAGGATGGTAGTAGACCTCCTTCCTGATAGAGATGAGAGAAAGCACTTCTGATGTAGAAGCTGATACCCAGCCTAAGAGTATGGAAGGTCTTGATCACCTCTTTTAAAGGATCAGGAGTTTCTGCAGTCATTGTTAGAAATGAGGTCTCTTAAATATGTCGATCTGAGAAGTTACAGGTTCTTAAGATCTTACATGTTCAGTGATACACTGTGGTTTTGTTTTCCAAGTTTTATTGAACTTTGACTGAAAAATGTACGTCAGTACTCTTTATGTACGGGATGAGCAGTTATCCTTCCATTCATGCCAACTATCATGAAAAGTTAGGGCAGCTTTTGCCTTTGAAGCATTGTAAAGATGATATAATAGACAGCAATCACTAATTTTAATAAACGTACAAAATAGATGTGCGTCTTTCATAAAATGTTGTAACAAACTTCCATGGACCTTTTCTGTGCTCCAGAGAAATAGTGCATCTATCTTTCCCCTTTGATCCTTGAGTTGCCGTGAACCTCTCTGCATGCTGGGTCAGGGAGAATGCCTGAGCTTCTGTCCTGACATCAAATGTGTACATTGAACAGCCTAAACTCAGCCCTAGTTTTGCTGCTTTTATCTGTTTTTTTTAATCTTCACCTGAGAATATGTTTATTGATTTTAGAGAGGGAGAGAGGGAGGGAGGGAGAGAAACATTGCCTCTTACATGTGCCCTGACCAGGGATCAAATCCGCAGCCTATGAATGTGCCCTGCCTGGGAAGTAAACCTGCATTCTTTTGGTGTATGGGACGGAGCCTCAACCAACTGAGTCACCCTGCCAGGGCTGACTTTATCTTTTACTTGTCCCTTGCCTTCCCT
The DNA here is from genome assembly GCA_007922815.1 of Macrotus californicus. Classification (NCBI taxonomy): domain Eukaryota; kingdom Metazoa; phylum Chordata; class Mammalia; order Chiroptera; family Phyllostomidae; genus Macrotus; species Macrotus californicus. The sequence goes on from VMDR010009682.1 coordinate 14,414, forward strand.
CCATCTTCATCAAGATTGTTTTTTAATCCTTTGACATGTGATGTCTCTGCCCAGGCCTGTGTGTGGATAAGGTCCGGTCCATCATTTCGTGTGCCCTAGGGACTGTAGAGGGGTATGCAGCTTTGTTCCCTGTGACTCTCCTAGATAGCTGTTGTCCTCCTCTCTAATGTCCCACCCACATTTCATATCAACAGTGAGGGGCCTGCTGACGTCTTTGGCAAATTTTGCTCCCATTGTTTTTATATAATTTTTTTGTTTTATATTGATCATGGTGTACATAAAGGTTTTCAGGTGGTAGCAGAAGCCTGGCACAGAGTAGGAGCTAAGCATTTGGTAAATGAATGAAGGAATAACTGAGTGATTTAGTTGGGAAAAGACTGGCTTATAAAATAATGACCTCCTGAAAGTTATGTAAGAAGTAGCTCCAAAGAGGACTCCAGGTTTGGGTTGGAAGGCTGTACTAGGTGGTTTGTAAGATTCCTTTCTACCTGAAGTCAGGGACCTGACACTCTTGAGGAAAGGAATCCCTTTTTGTAAAAAAAAAAAAAAAAGGAAATAGAGCTGTAGAAAGTATAGTACCAGGCAGGATTTAGCAGAGCCAGGATTTGTGCCCAGGTCTGTCGCTCTCAAGTCCAGCTCTTCACACATCAGGGTGCAGCCATGCACATCCGCTTGCTGCTGAGGCCAGCTTTCTGTTGTGACATCATCGTGGTGAACACTAACCTTTTAGTGTTAGGAAGAAATAGCATTCCAAGACCTTGTGAATCCCCAAATTTAGAAATACTGAAATAACTGCTTACAGTAACATAAAACAAACACTTTATGTGGCACATCTTTTTGGTAGTTAATGTTATTAAGTAGTAAGTATATGCAGAGACCAACAAACCACAGTGAGTCAGTGACTACCAGGGGTGCGGGACTGGGCTTGCTTCTCGATGTTCCTCGGCCTCTGGGTCTGAGGAGCCAGGCAGAGCTGTAGGAACTACTGCCTCCGGCAGCACTGCCCTTCCTTCCTCTCCTTTCTCTAGAGGCTGATAGTTTATTAGTGGCTCAAGTTCAATCTTAAAATATACTGTTTGAAAATTTAAGTATTAACTGCAGTTTAAATACAGGGACTGGGTTGAAAGGAAGCATGCAGTGATTTTTTTCCTTGTGTGGGGAGGGGCTGTTAGGTGAGTGGGAGGAGGTTTAGACTGGTTTTGCCGTTCTTTCATGTTTCCCATCGTGCTTATGAACCAGGGTTGTTTTTGAAATTTGGTTTTAGCTTATGATGATAACTTTTTATCTGGATCGAATCTTTAAAAATTACCTAATGTTTCTTTCCTTATATGTAGACCATTTATTCATTTTTAAAGGACCATCACTGCCATGTAAAATAAAACATGACATCCACCAAGATTTGCAATGAAAGTTGTAACTCGTTTGTAAAAGCTGTGATACTAAGTGCTCCTTTAATGGTGGTAATAGTAAAATGAGTTTCTGTGTGTCTGCAAGGTACTGAAATCAGTCGTCCTTTGTTTTGCTTTGCTGTTGTGGCTGGTAGCTCAGGGATTGTCTCTGGGGCTTGCCTGATGTCCTCCTTCTGTGTGGCACCATTGTTTGACTGGACTTGGTTCTCCACGCCTCATGCCTCAGGGAGAGCTCATGCTGGCTGAGCTCAGGCGGGGCTGTGCAGTAAAGACTGCTCTTTCTGTGAAAACGGCACGCGTTTGCTGCTGTCCTGCCTTCATGTGATGGAGCTTTGGCAACCTGGCTGTTAGGTCTCATGGGGTCCTGCAGCAGCCAGAGTTTGCAGAAGTCAAGAAGGGGAAGAAAGGTGATGACTGGAGTGCACAGATGTGCTGCTGAGCATAGGGAGGAGGGATGTGTGGCCTCCTGGCAGAGTGGCCAGTCAGCGTCAAGCATGACTCAGTTAGCCAAGTCTTGGTCCTGCCTTGGTGGAAAAAGCTAAGTGTAACTTGGATTGTCTGGATTGGGAGTATTATAGAACTTGTCTTTAGCACTTATTGAAGATAATGTTTATGACTAGTAGTAGAAATGAACCAACTGAACTGCCTTAATATAAGTGTAGCTTTTTGACAGGATTGCTTTTGGTACGTTCTTGAGGAAGCTTTTATATCTGCCTACTGTGCTGCATTTTGCTATTGAGGAAACGCCATTTTTTTCTTCCACTCATACAAGTGATGTTTTCTTGCACAGTTTTCCTTTTGTTACCGGGGAACTGTTTTCTGTTTTATAAAGTAGGTGTTTAGGTTTTCAAGTGTGCTCTAACTAGTGTTGCTAATAATTCCTAATGTTTGTAATTGAGACATGAAATCATGTAATTTAATGTTTGTTTTAACATTGCAAAAGGACTTTTCATTGTACGTGTCTGTGACATTTTTAGTTTTAGTTCAGTGATCCATTATACTTGGCTTACTTCACATTATTTTTGAAGGGTAAGATCTGATTTAAGTATAATTCTCTGATGATGCAGTGGCTGATGTTGCACTGTGTTCTCTGTCCACTAGTCCTTTGATATTAGTATCTAATGAGTATTTTTCTTTGAAGGAAGACGTTATAATCATAGGATCAGCACCCAGATTCCCCCACAAAGGAATGAACTCTGGAGTGGCCCCTCCTCCCTCTGGCTCACTCCACCAGTCTTCCATGAATAGAGCCATTCAGGGGCAAAACCAGTGTTCTGTGTCAGAGTGAAAGAACCTCTGATTCTCTGCAAATTAAATAGTGTAGTATGTAAGTTATTTAATCAGGTTTGCATTTACTCATGAGTGACTGTAGTCTTTCCTCGGAGTACACAGAAAACAGTAATGAAGAGAATAATCCCTGTGGCATTTATTAATGCTGTAAAAACTTACATGTTTTTAGCTTAATGAGTACTTTTTTTCTTAAGTGTTTAAACATACATTTTGATCATCAAAAATGAAGGGGATAAAACTTGAGTGTGTTTGATAGCTTTATACTGTAAAGCTTTTTTTTTTTGTATGGTTAATTTAGAATGACATGTTTTAGAAGACAGAGCACATGTTAGTGCATGTAGTGAATCCTCAGAAAAAACATGTAACATGATTTCCTGATTAAAGAACATGCTGACTCTCTTAACAGGGGAATAAAAAAGATAGCTGAGGAAGGGATTTCACTTCCTTTACTCGCACCAGGTCCCACAGGAGCCTTGAGTCCTTCTCTTAGTCTGATGGCTGGAGAAGGCATCGTTGGGCAGTGTAGTGTCAGAGAGACCTAGGCTCTCCCATTCTGCCTCTGCTATTCACTAGCTTTTTGATTTTGGATAAGGTACTTAATCTCCCTGCACTTCGTCTTTTCCTCTGAAAAGGGCATAGGGTTTGTGAGGATTAGAGATAATGTATGTAGAGCACCTTGCTCAGTGCTGGGAATAGAGTAAGCATCAGTAGTCTTAAGCCTGCTCGTGCATCCTGGCTCTACCTGCAGACCTCAGCACTTTCTCACCTTGCCCTGTGAGGAGCCTCTGCTCTTGGTGATTGCTGATGGGAAGAGGCTCTTGCTTCAGTTCAGCTGTTTTGTGCTTTGTATTTAACTCTCAATTTTTAGGAGTTAAGTGATTTTTGGCTAAATTTGCTATGTAAATATAGGATACCAGAAAAAATTTGAATTTTAAGGTTGACTTATAATAAATCTGCTGTCTTTAAATAAAAGTACAAGCACACTTCAGAGATTTTGTGGGTTCAGTTCCAAACCACCAGGATAAAGTGAGGATTGCAGTAGTGAGTCATGATGTTTATGCTGGTCGAGGAGGGTCTTGCCTATAGTTTGTTAAAAACACACACACACAACCTCTGTGAAGCACAATAAAGAGAAATGTAGTAAAAATGAGGTATGCCTGTAGTGGCTATTTAAAGGTTGTTTTATACTGGTAGACCTTTAATTTTTAATAAATGTGTGTAGGATGATCTGAGTTCTCATATTTCTAATGAAGGTCTGTAGTTCCCAGAAATTGATTTAGCTTTCCTAGATGCAATCTAGGAAATGAGGAAACTTCATTTTTTAGCTGAAATATACTTTATATGTGTTAAAATGCATAGATGGTAAGGTTGCAGTTCAGTGAGCTTTGACAGGTGTATATGTCTATGTAATAAGTTCCCAAATTATGATCTAGAACATGTCTATCACCCCAGAATTTTATCTCGTGTCCCTTTTCCCCTTGTTACACTACCTTTCCCCCTTTTGATTTCATTTCTGTCATTGTAGATTAGTTTTGCTTGTTCCTGGGCTTACCGTAAATGGAATATGCGGGCCTGGCTAATGTGGCTCAGTTGGTTGGAGCGTCATCCCAAAACTGAAAGGTTGCGGGTTTGATCCCTGGTCTGGGCACAGGTGCCTGCGACTCTGTGCCCTGATGCATATGGGAGGCAACCAGTTGATGCTTCTCTCACGCATTGATGTTTCTCTCTCTCTCTCTTCCTCTAAAAGCAATGAAAACAAAATGTCCTCAGGTGAAGATTTAAAAAAAAAGGAATATGTAGGATGTGCTTTTTGTGAATGACTTCTTTTGCACAACACAGTGTTCAGAGATTGATCCAAGCATCTGTGCTTTTGTGATTATCAGTGGTTTCCCTTTTTATCTATAGGCTTGTCATTACTTATCTGATGAAGGAATTCATGCTAGCCTCATTCTAGGTATACCTGTGCCAAATGCTCGGCAGTGAGATGAAGTCACTGGTGTAGCTGTGGTAATAGTAATTACGTGGATTTGGCAGTGGTTTGTAGTTATCTGTGTATGATATTAAACACATTAATGTTATATAGAAGCAACAGTGTGAATTGAACAATGGTGATGAACTTTCAAAAGCTTCTAAATTTAATGTCAAATAATACTTACTCATCATTTATTGTAGGTGCTACAGAATATTTTGGAAACAGAAAACGAATATTCTAAAGAACTTCAGACTATGCTTTCAACCTATCTACGGCCATTGCAGACCAGTGAGAAGTAAGTTAGATGATTGTGTTAATTGTAGAGTCGTCTTCACCTTAGGTGTTTGTTCCCTTGCATTTTCATAGAAGAGAGGATGAAGTACTGGAACAGAATTTAGTGCACTAGTTTGCCTTAGACAGAAGCAATTTGTAAGGTTAAGACTGTAATGGGGCATTGGGATGGGAGGAATATAAGTAAAACTGTTTACATATTTTTACTGTTATTTTTCTTGGCTCTAGGTTAAGTTCAGCAAACACTTCATATTTAATGGGAAATCTAGAAGAAATATGTTCTTTCCAGCAAATGCTTGTACAGTCTTTAGAAGAATGCACCAAGTAAGTAAGATGCTAAAATTTTACAAAATTCAGATTGGTATGACAGTTATTTAAAAGATTAATAAGTTTAACATAATTTTAGAATTTACATTTCCAAAGATGGAAACTAGGTTATTTTGAAATTTTTAGGTATATTATCTTTTATAGTAAAAGCTATGTTTTACATTATCTAAATTTTACACTAATGGTCTTTAAAGGAGGTATCTATTGACTAGTCAGAGGAAAGAGAAGGGTTTCACATGAGTGATGATCTTTAAGGTGTTGCGGGGAAGTAGGTGATGACTAGCTCCAGCAGAGGAGAGGACGGCACGTGAACGAGCATGGAGGTGCCAGCAGCTTGGCTTCCTCTGTGCTATCCTGTGCTCCATGGGGGGGCATGTGTGCACACACCCTTGAAAGCCAAGTCTTCCCAGCATTTTCTTCCAGCCTGTGTTGTTCCTGGCCTGAGGAAGCTGAGGAATTGTACAGCTCTGCATACATAGTGTGCCGCTGAGATCTACTTAGGACCTGGTTTTGTTGCTTTTCCAGGATTTTGTTTTTCCCCTGGGGATAGGGGGCAGGTGTGTTTTGAATGATTGGACATGAGATTTTTTTTTTTTTTCTGTGTGACTATTTTATGTTCTTTGTTAACAGCAGACGTTAAAGGATATTTATGAAATGCCTGCTGGGTGTTGCATGACTCAAAGTCATAATGCACATGAAAAGTTTGAGATTCTAGTCCATCAGGTTATATTTGATGTTTGTTTATTTGTGGGCTTGATAAAGGAAGGCAGCACATTTTATTTTTGCATTCTCTTTATTTTTGTAGTCACCAGAAGGACCAGAAAGTTTTTTTAATATTGGTTTTTCTTCCAGGTTTTTGCCTATGTCTTTCTCAGTCTTGGAAGTGGTGAGGGTGGCCTGCCTGCTGTGCCAGCAGCTCTTTAAATTGGTAGCAGTTTGTCATGCTGCAAGTAGGTTTGCTCCCCTACCTTTGGCTTCAAGGCCCCATCGAGGCCTTTCACGTCGGAAGCTGTGGCGAGGAAAGCTGCGTGTCAGTGTAATGAAGCACTAACTCTCAGACAGAAATCCACAGTTTCTGTTTCTGCGTTATTTTTGGTTTACATGAAATGACATTACTTACCTGAGAGTAGCTTGAGAATCACTTTGCTTTCCTTTTGGTGAATGAAGATCATTTGGCCGCAATTTGGGGTCTTTGTAAGAGGCTAGCCCTGTTGGGTGCATAATGGAAGAAGTGTTTGCTTTTGCTTTCCCACTGCCTGTAGGTCAGATAGACTAAGTAAATTAATACTTACGTAGTACATTTTGTAGTATCTCTTGTGAGCCTCTTGTCAGCCCTGTGAAATAGATATTACTATCTTCACAGTATAGATGTAAAAACCGAAGTTCAGAGTGGTAAAGGAATGGTAATGGCAAATGGCGCCAGATGTTAGACCTCAGTCCTTGAGTTTAGCTAAGAATTCAGAGCCAAGAATTCAGATATAAGCGATAGTTTATTTAGAAAGTTACCGAGGCAGAAGAAGTGAGCCACAGAAGTTAGCTTTCTGTCAGGTGTAGATGCCAAGGAGGCAGGCAGACAGCAGAGATCACTGGGTTTGCCGCGTTTGTCCTCCGACAGGCAGCTCTTGAGAGGCGGGTGCACCTGACTTGCTGACCCCCCAGTGCAGTCCTATGTCTGGAACTTTTCAAGTGTGTGGTGTGTTGTTGTTGTTGTATGTAACTTGAGGTATGTTGCGTGGGGTGGATGTGATCCACTTCACCACTCCTCACTGAGTGTTTTGGGGTTTGTACTTTCTCTCTCTCCTCATTTTCAAGATCCTCCTTTTCCCCCTCTCTTTTGCATATACTTCATGCTTCTTTGGCCCCTGTCGTAACACTCAGGGCTGACAAAGTATATCTGAGTTGAAATAATCAGATTCAACTCAGTTGTGTGAATGAAAATGTCTCACGGCTTCCTTGCTGTTGCTTTATGTTCAAATGTGATGCATGGGGCACCATTTCATCAAAAAGGTTCACACGAGTTTGTGAATGGTTTTGGCAAACACTAACAGATGATAGTCCTTGGCTGTCTGGAAATGGATTTTATAGACTATGCCACCATCTGTGGAAGATGGAGGGAAACATGCCCATTTTGGAGCAGCATTTTGGGGAATTTTAGTTCATGGAGCAAGACAGTGTCTTATTCTCTATATTCTCAGTTATTTACTTTTTAAATTCTAATATGTAGTGAATTTTCAGGAAATAGATGGTCTTAGATTATCACGTCAATAGGACTTAAGAAAGAATTCACTCCTCTAGGGATAGTTTCTGAGCAGGTTTGTTGTTTTAACTATTTTAGTTAAAAAATGTTGTGATTTTTGAGTTGAGCTGATTGAGAGGGATATTGGTGTTACTAACTGATGAGGGCAAGACTAAGGAAAGGACTTAGGACAAGGCAGTAAGTTCCTTCTGGGGTGCCCGTGTACCTTCTAGTGAGGGGGTCTGACAGGCAGTTGGCCAGCCCTAGAATCACGTAAGGTTGGAGGGGAAGATTTGGGAGATGTAGTGCCCCACCCCATCCCCCTCACCCCTGTGCGAAGAAGTGTGGCCCAGGGTATTTGCCTCTTTATGTCTTAGTTTCCTCATCTGTAAAATGGGCATAGTAGAGTATACTGGGAGCATTATCTAAAAGTCAGCAGGTGGTGGTGGCTGCCTGGGCTTTGTTTCTTTATGTGGCAATGCATTCTTCCTAATTCTTCAACACTCTCCCGCCCATTCTGTTAGAGCCGTTTGTGATTCAGTAGTAAATGAAACACCAATTTTGGATGTCCGTGGGTGAGTTGCTGGCATACTTGAAGGAAAGGTCAGTTTTACTTCAAGTTGAAAGATTTTTTTCCCCTCACTCTTTCAGTTCTTAGGCATTATTTTCAGTTAGTTTTACTGTCTGCCTAAATTCAGGCTAATTTAGGACATTAAAGGAAATACGTAGGATATATGATTTTAAATATTACTATCTTTGGGCAAATTGTCCTGTAGAAGACAGCGATAAAATTGTGTTTTATTTTCAGTTTTTTCTTTGCTGTAACATTTAAAAAAAAAATCTTCACTGAGGATATGTTTATTAATTTTTAGAGAGAGAGAGAGAAACATTGATGTGAGAGGGAAATATCAATTGGCTGTTTCCCGTATACCCCCCAACCAGGGACCTAACCTGCATCCTAGGTATATGATCGGACATGAGATTTTTTTTCTCACGTGGTTGCTTCTGGCTTCTTCTCCCCGCTGCACAGATCCTCACGGCTCTGCCCCGAGCCCTCTCCTCTTCTTGCCTTTTGGTGGCCGCCATCCTGAGTGTCAAAGCCAGCTCTTGCTCCTGCCTCTTAAGTCTGCCTTTCCAGATCTGATCTCTTCTGATTTGTGTTTTCACTGTCTGCTTGATATTTTCATGGTACTCTTCTTGGAGCCTTTCAAGTCAGCTCAGCAGGAATCCACATCATTGTCCCTGTCCTTCTTCTCCCCTGGTTACCACTCCCCCCTTTTTTGTCCTTATTTTGGTTAAAGACTCCATGTCTGTTCTTTCCAGAAACCCTAGGTGCCTCGCTAAGGCTTTCTATCTTCTTGGCTCTGCCCCTGCGCTGCCCTTACTGCTGCCACTTGCCTGGCTTAGGTGACCTCATCCCTGCTGTGCCTTTGCATGAACCTCCTACCCAGGCCCTGGCCCTCCCGTTGGCCCCCTGTGCATCCATCTCTCCACCAGCCCAGGCTCTTTCTGCTTTGGGCCTCATTCAGTCAACACTCCACTCGGAAACTTTGGATGGCTCCCAGTTACTCATTTAGTCATTCAGAGCAGTGTTTTAGAAACCTGTTTCTGAGATATTTGAATAGGACATCTTGTGGGGGTAAAAGCTGATTCAGAAGATCAGGTCCAAAGTTTTAATATCTGTGGTAGTCCCTCAGGTGGGCTTCTGTTTGTCTAGTGGCACCAGACTTCTCTCCTGTCCCTTCCCTTCCTTGTGCCTTAGCTCAGCAGGAAAGCCTTTCTTTCTGTCCCCTGCAGGACCAAGAAGTGTAGTTTCCCATTCAGGTCTTGTGCCATTCCCTTCCTGTGGATTTACTTTCTTCTCCTCTTATTAAATCCTGCTTGTTTTTTCAGACCCAGTGAACATATATCACTTCCTGTCACAGCCTTTTTCCTTCCTTTGCATTTGCTTACATGCACGTTTGGGTTTTTAGGTGCAAACTCTTTCAATGTATAATAGATACAGGTAGACTAAGTTCCCTTGTATATGACAGAAGAAATTCAGCTTATTGAATAAAATAGTTCATATAGTATATAATAAAGTATTTAATTAATTGATGTTGACTGAATAACCACACTGATTTTGTTCAAAAGTGAATTTTAAAGCTTATCTTAATATATACATATATTCATTTTTATAAATACTCTTTGGACTGTTACAGTAACATTTTCACAGTAAAATAGTATGTATTTGTTTAGATTATTGTCAAAATACAGAGTTAAACAGGAAGATGTTGTTTACTTTTTGAAGGCTGTCTTTTTAAACTGTCTAATAGCAAGCCTGGGTGATGTAGAGATGATGATTAACTTTGGAGAGCAGACTCTCTTAGACCCAGAGCACATTTCTTCTGAGCCTGGGCCGTCCTTATTATGAAGGAAGAGGTAGGACTGGAGCTTCTCTGGAGATGATTTGGGATTAATTGTACACATTTGTAGAAGCAGGAGCTGACCCATGTGATTCAGATTGTAGGGTTTACCTCCTGTGTGTCAGTAAAGGAAGCAGTGTCTGCCCTCTGCCCCTGGGTTGCCATGCACTGTCACTTTGGAAGCTCCTGAGTAACTCTTTCCATAATTTCCTTATGTGTTTAGATTACATGATCCCATGGAAACATGATTTCAAAGCACATTTCTAGTGCTAGAACATTATGAGTCTAGGAATTTAGGAAGTAATGGCAAACCAGTGGTATGTGCAGGGAACACAGGCAGATGACTCAGGCAGGGAAGGAGCTCAAGAAGGCTGATTACTGGTGAAAAGAGGACTCTGGGAGGAATCTTAGATTCTGCAGCCTTCCTGGGGCTCTAGCATCCTTTTTTTTTTAAATTACTTTATTGTTGTTCAATTACAGTTGTCTGTATTTTACCCCCACCTTTTTTTTTTTAATCCTCAAGCCAAGGCATTTTTTCATTGCTTTAAGAGAGAGAGGAGGGAGAGAGAAACACTGATGCAAGAGAGAAGCATCAACTGGTTGCCTCCCATACACACCCAGACTGGGGATTGAACCCACAACCTAGGTACGTGCCCTGACTTGGAATTGAACCTGCAACCTTTTGGTTATGGGACAATGCTCCAACCAACTGAGCCACCAGCCAGGGCAGCTCTGACCTCCTTGAAAGAGTTTTCTGTGTTCAGGGTTTTGAGTTCCCCAGAGAGGACTGTCTGTGGACTGTCTGAAGCCATTGCCATGGTGTTTGTGTGGCTGTGGTCCCCGAAGCCTCCAAGGCACCTTCCTGAATGGGAACCTGAGGCCGCTTAAGTAGTCTCTTCTCTTGAAGTTGCCTATCAATCATGGACAGACTCTGCGGGCTTCATTGAGAACAATGAAGTGTATTGAGGTTTGCCCAGCTCATAGTGATATCTTCATCTTCATGTTGATCTTAGTGTCCCCTCTGAAATCTGTTGTGAATTGTGAACTGTGAACATTTTATCTAGTTAGCAGTACCAACAGGAATAAATGTGTTATGGGAGAAAATTGCCTAGCAGTTTTATGATTTCTCAGAAGCTTTTTCTGGGATTTGTTTATTTTCACTTTGGGAAAGGAAAAGGCCATTTGGACATCCCATCCCTTGTGTCCCTTTCTGTTACTCTTATTGCAAAGACTAGAGACTGGATTGTTTGTGTCAACACAACTGTTACTAGATCATTGGTAACACCTGTTGTCAGACCATTAATGACAACACTCCTGTTTTCAGATCTTGGCCATCCTCACTACCAGAAGGCCACAGGTGGAAGTTGCTAACAATAACAGCTTTGTGCACCATTTGTTCCTTTGTACCTGACCCTCAACACCATGTTGCATGCCCTGCCTAAATACTATCATTCTCTGAGAAACAACCTCTAGAAGCACAAGAGAGGACCAAAATGAACATCCTCAGTTTTAATTCTGTCATGTACTACATTGATGATCTTTGTAAGTTTTGCTTGCTTGTTCTGTTTATTTAGTGATCCTAGATGCTATCGTGTGTGAGACATGTTAGCACATGACCTAGGCTTCAGTCTTAGGATGACTCATGTAACCTTTCTGAGCTCTGTCTGCTGGTGCCATTTCGTGAGTATGGATTACAGTGGCTTTATAAACTCTAAAGCTGTTTATATGGTGGTGGCGGGTATAGTGAATTCTTGGAGAATTGGTTTGAGAGAGGTAATAAAACTCTAGGGCCAGGCTCAGTGGGGCCAAAGAAAGAAAGAAAGAAAACCTTATTTAATGAAGTAAGTGTTCATGTATAAGCCATGCTAACATATAACTTAATTTTAATTAATTGATGAAATATAAGAAATGAAAAACCATTGATTTAGATTTTAGGTATATTCTCCTTTGAGTGCACCCGTGGGCTGTGGTATTAGACCAGGTGAGAAGTGAAATCCTAGCACAGTATGTAGCATAACACTGAGCAATGTTATGCAATCATAAAAATTTAATCACTTTCATGTACACATCTCTGACAATGTTCTTCTCTTGTTCATAAAACTTCAGTATCTTATCTCTGCAGTTACCTTCAGTCCCCTCAACTAAGCAGTTGGGGTTTCCTGCTACAGCCCTCCCATTTGAGAAGCCAGACTCTACTGTTTCACTGCGTCCCTGAGTATGGATGTCACCTGCTCAAATGTCAGTGTGTAATAGTCTCAAAATAGTTGTGTCTTAGGTGTCTGCATCCTGATAGAAAGCAGGAGGTCCAATGTGCAGCAAGCGTCCTTGCTGTGAGTGATGACTGGTCTTTGGGTGACTTAGAAAGGGTGCTGGGCTCTGTGCCTCCTCCTGGAGGGTGTGCACTCTCCTCCTCTGGGCTGGCAGCAGTTCGTATCTCACAAAATTGAGGCATTGTTGGCTGTTTTATATTCCCCTTATTTTTGTTTTTGTTTGATATTACACACAAAGATTGCAGCCACTTTTAAGGTAACAAAGATTTCTTACTCTTTTTAATCTGTTATTCCCAGTGCCTGAATAAATCGTTGAAGTTTATTTGTTAGGTCAGTGACTATTTATCTTGCAGGTAGAACTGTGGCTAATTCCTGAAGGCTATTTAAAAACCCACTTAGGAGTTCACACTTGGAAAAGAGTCTGCTGGCAGTACTGATGCTAGGTTACTTTGACTTCAGATAAGGATAAATGGACTAAACAGTACAGCTCCAGATGAGCTTGTTCAGGGCTAGATGATTACTGCATTAGGTAAATGCTATTGACAGCTGAGCCATGTTCTGTGCCAGAATTACTGTGGCTTGCCCGCTCTTTTTCTCAGGATAGTAATGGTGATAATTGCCTTCATTTTTCTGTTTGCTTTTTTTTTTTCTATACCTATCACTAGTTTATTTTTGGCTTATGTTCATTTCTTTCAGTATATTCATATATATTAGGTACTTATGAATGTTATACTCGTATTCTAGAAGTCACTCTGGACCCTATTGGTTTTTCATCTCTAACGCTGCTGCATGGTTTCAGGGTCTCCCTTGACTGTCATCCTGCATTTTACCTCCTTGGTGGTATTGGTGTTGGATGCTGGTGTCTTCCTCTCTTGTTGCTGTAGATCTTCATTTCCTAGGAACGTCCCAAAGAAAGAGTCCTGAGGAAAGGAAGGCAGTTAATCCATGTTCATATTAATTATGATGCATGGAGATAGAAATGTCAGAAGTTATTTCTATCTGCTGTGTTTTTTTTTTTTTATGGTCCACTCCTATTTTTTATTTTATTATTTTCTTTTTTTCTTTCTTTTTAATTGTTGTTCAAGTATAGTCGTCTCCATTTTTATCCCACCATGGCCTCCCCGCCCCACCCATCCCTGCCTCCCACCCTCGAACCTACCCCCCTTTGGCCAAATTTGTCCATGTGTCCCTTATACGTGTTCCTTGATGGACCTTCCCCTATTTTCTCCCATTATCCCTCTCCCCCCTCCCCTCTGGTTACTGTCAGTTTGTTCTTTATTCCAGTGTCTCTGGTTATATTTTGCTTGCTTGTGTGTTTTGTTGATTAGGTTCCACTTGTACGTGAGATCATATGGTATTTCTCCCTCACCGCCTGGCTTATTTCACTTAGCATAACGCTCTCCAGTTCCATCCATGCTCTTGTGAAGGGTAGGAGCTCCTTCTTTCTCTCTGCTGTGTAGAATTCCATTGTGTAAATGTACCACAGTTTTTTGATCCACTCATTGACTGATGGGCACTTAGGTTGCTTCCATCCACTGTTTTAAGGGTCAATGTTGTTGAGAAGTCCCAGTCCATTCTAATTCCTAATTCTTTGTTTGAAATTTGTGTTTCTCCCTCAAAGCCTTTAGAGTCTGTCTCCAGAACTCTGAACTCTCAACTTGGACGCTGCTGCATTTGGTTTGGGTCATTTTGCATCCCTCCTGCTGGCACTCTGAGTTCTTCTTCCCATCTGGAGATTTATGTCTTTTAGTCTGCCAAATTTTGTGGTCATTTCTTTAATTTACTTCTGTTTATTATGTTTTCTGTAGCTGAAATTTTTATTCTGATGTGGAACTGCTTGTCCCAATCTTCTAATCTCTTTCTTGTTAATCTGGGAGATTTCAGAACTTCATTTTCCAGATTGCCTTTGACTTTCTCAGTTGCTCTTTCATTTTGATTTTCAAAAGCTCTTTTATTTTTGTCCTCAATGTTCTTATTTTCAAGGTATAGATCTAAGATCATCCAAACCTGTAGAGAATTTGTATAAAAACTTACTTGAGCCCAACTGAGGATACACCTGGAAGCAATATCCTGTCAGCAGACTGAGATAAATGCTTTTGGGAATAACAGTTTGTAGTTTCTTTTTATGCATTTGAGATTAAGGAGAGAACTGAGGAGGTGGCAGAAAGCTAGGTAGTAACAAGATTCTGTGCTGTCCTGAGGGTGGTTGCTCCACCGAGGTGCAGGGAAAAGAGGGCAGCTTGCTTCAGGGAAGGGAAACCTTTTACTAAAAAGGTATGTGCTGGGGCATGACTGCCCACCAAGGCCTGCCCAGTTAGGAATTTATGATCAGATCACCTTGTGAGATACTTTCCATAGAGCTCCCCCCCTTTTTTTCCATCCACAAAAGCATCCTCTTCTTTTTTCATGGATCTTGTGTTATATCTCTCAGGATTAATTACAATTCTTTTGAATATTTTTCTGCTCCCTAAAGACTGTCATGTTTTTTCCCCCATTCATATTCCCCACATTTTGCCCTTCATCATTCTTGTTAGGTTTTTTCCCCTAAAGTGTTTGGTCCTATTTCTGTGTCTTCTAATAATTAAGATTGGTGCCCTGAACACTCAAGTGGAAGTCCTGGCCGTGGGTTGAAACTTGTTGACTGTTTTGTTGGGAAACTCCTGGTATTGTTTTTGGTCACTTTTTCTTTGGGTCAGATTTCCTCAGTAGAAGAGAAGGTTCTTCAGATTTCCTGCTTTGAAGGTTGTAATCCTTCCTGTCCGTGCTTTGGGGTTCTGGTGGGCAAAGGAGACTGGGGTTGCTCAGTATCTTTTCCCACTGTTTTCTGAGGAGCCCTGCTCCGAGTCACTGCTGGTACGCTCCACCAGTGACCTTCTGGTGCACAGAGATGCGCATCTTGCTGCCTTGCAGACAGACCTTTTCTCAGCCGTGTCTGTGGCTCTACTGCTGAGGGCGGCCTGAGTGCTGGGCGCTAAGGTATGGTCTTGGAGTGGGATTTGCCTGCCCAGTTATGACGGCGCATCATCTGCTTTTCAGCTTCCAAAGTGGGTTCTGGTCATCTCTTTTTCTGTTCCTTTTGTTCTTGTCAGTTTATGCCTTCTGAAGAATCAAGCCAACTTTCATAGTGTGGATTTGGGAAGTAGAGAGCTTGATAGATGTGCTCAGTGCCCAGTCTTCATCTGAAGGGAAAGGTGGCTTTTGTAAGTTTTGTGTGCCTATCTTGATGCTACTTTGGTAGAAAAACTGATAACCAAATAGCCACATTTTATAATTCTCCTTGTTTTATGCAAAATGTAAGGCTTCATGACATCTGTTTTCCTCCCTGCTCAAAGAAGCCTGGACTTGTGGGTTTGCAGCTCTGCTGTGCGCAGGTGCTGACATCTGGATGCAGGAGGAGAGGTAGGGGTTTATTAGTTCCCTTTTTTGTAGCAGAGCAGTTTCAAGGTAGGTACTTCTCCCTGCTATAACCATGCTGTGAACAGCTACATCACGGAATTTGTATATTTTGTTTTCATAGGGTGGTACACAAGGAGGTCTTTGTTACTCAAAATATTCTGTATTTGTTACTTAGCAATTTCCTTCTGCCTGTAAAATTTAGGATTATTTTCTTTGTGTCGTAATGTCTCCAGGTTGCCTGAAACTCAGCAGAGAGTTGGAGGCTGCTTTTTAAATCTGATGCCACAAATGAAAACCTTATACCTTGCATATTGTGCCAATCACCCATCTGCAGTGAATGTTCTCACGGAACACAGGTGCGTTCATGTAGACACCTTACCTGAAGGGAAAGGACTTCTTTGGGTACCTTCCAAAACAATTCTAGTACTCACTTGATTATTCAACAATGAACATTTTAGTTACCCCTTAAAATTGGTGCCTGAAAAGTACTGGTATAAGTCTTTGGAATACATATTAGTTTTTTTGTAATAGAAAAGGATATTTTTTGAAGTCTCCCCTTTAGCCTTGAACCCTTTGGACAGTGGGTTGAAGGAGCTGGTAAGATTTCTAGAATGTAGCTGCAAGCTAAATCCAGGCTACCAGAATCATATTTCTCTCAGATCATACAACTGGAAGTACATGAAACTGAATTAGATGTGCTTTAGGAGAAAATGTCCCATTTCAAAATTAAGATTGGATTTTATAGGTATATTGAACATTAAATTGGAGACCATTAGCTTTAGCTTTTTGACACTTGAAACAGAATATACAGGTTTTCTGGCAGTTTTTTAAGACAAGGTCTTCCGCGTCTGTTTCCCGAGAATCGCAGGAAGCCTGAGGAGCATTGCAGCGTGAGCGGGTGTTAGAGGGCACAGAGGCACAGGTCGCTGTCAGTAAGGCTTTAGAAAGTGTTTATGGGTTCTTGTGGAAGCAGTTCAATGTTTATTAAGCCATGAATGGAAAAATAGTTTTAGTAGCATTAAGGTAAGTGCCACTGTGCTCTTAATTCTAATATTTAACTTCATCTTACTCT
This sequence comes from Macrotus californicus, assembly GCA_007922815.1. Taxonomy (NCBI): domain Eukaryota; kingdom Metazoa; phylum Chordata; class Mammalia; order Chiroptera; family Phyllostomidae; genus Macrotus; species Macrotus californicus. The sequence goes on from VMDR010009682.1 coordinate 31,082, forward strand.
AAATATTTCAACTTAAAGTTTAGAAGCTCTTGGTAAGCAAGCATTGCTGAGCTGTTTAGAGATTGAGTTGAGGTTCAAGTGTAATGTCCCTGTGAGTGTGAAAGTGGTGGCAGGGCTTCTGGACCAGTCACACGAGTTTGAGCCCTGACTACGGCTTTTAAATGGGTGGGCCTGGGTCACCTCATACTTATAAAAGTGCCTATTTCGTAGGATTATTGTAAGCCTTAAGCAGAACATGCACGAACTGATCAGAAGTGAATGAACATAAAAGTCCTAAAATGAAACTGCAGGCTTTGACGTGGTGAAGAAGAGAAGGGACCTTCAGATACGTAGTGTCAGAAAAAACAGAAAACCTAAAAGACACCCCCCCCCCCATTACCTCGCCCTTCCTCACCTTTCCAGGAGGGTGGGCTCAGGTAGCGTGCACCTTTCTGAGACCATGAAACCTGTATTCAGTTATGCTCTCTGCCGTCTACTCCTGGGGATTACAAATTAAATGAAATTTTTACAGAAGTGAAATGCAAGGATTAAGTGTGTTTCTGAAAAGTTTTAAAGGAATTGTTGATGCAGTGATGGGGGAAGATATCCAAGAAAGTCAATAGAATGTTAGGGCAAAATTATAATCATTTTTATCTTTGCTCTCCCTCTTTTTTTGAGGGATTGATTCTCTAGGATTGGGTTGGAAGTATGGAGGGGGATGAACAATTTTAAGGAAGAATTCTAACTAAATATTTTCCCCATGAAAGTGAGGATCTTTCCTGAAGATAACATTTAAAGCAAATTCAGACTGTTAAAAGTTTCCTAAAATAATACTTTCAAGGGAAATGCTTACAAGTATGTGCTGTTTATCCTCTCTTCTGTACTGTTACTTTAATGACTGCACCACAGCTGAAAATGTAAGTGTAGCATTTTCCCAAAATAATAGGGAAAGAATACAGTTCAGTTTCTGAGGGGGAAACTGTACCTCTTCCGTGTGGCTTGTCCCAGTGTTGGGAGGGGGGTGGATTGAGGTCATGCTCTGGGACTGTGAGCCTCGAGAGTGGATGTGGCAGGATGTGCTGCTCATGAGCCCTCCTGAAGTCTCTGGGTAGCGAGAGTCCCCACCCTGTTCACAGGTCAGACCCCACTTCCCAAGTGTAAGCCCATGAACTGAGACGAGGATCGTAGCTGGCTGGTAGCTTCCGTCAGCATTCACTGCCTTTCATTCTGGGATCTTGTAACCACTTTCCTGCTTCCCTCCATTTGCTGAAGTGTTAAAGCTGCCACACCCAGGGGTGGATGAATCTGTGTTTATGCTTGAATATGTTTTTTAAGGATTGATTTAAATGTAGTGTTTTGAAGTTTTAAGGCCTATTTGCAGTCATAATGGGTTAGTTTAAATTCCTAGTGTGAATCTTGTGAATGCATTTACAGAACCACCAATTCCAGAATTACAGCTGATATGTACTGTTTGCATTATCATATCATAATGACAGTAGACATCATATGTCATCACTGCCTATTTTGAATGAATTGTGCATTTCATAATTTAGTCTGTCAAATAAATTTTGTTTTTTCCAGCACTTTAATTGTTACTTTTTTCTTGGCTACATGATAGCTTTCCTTATTTGTGTTCCTTTTTTTCCCCCTTCTTCCAGCCCACAGTGTCATTTCAGTAAATACAGCAGAGCTGCACTGTTAGGGTTGCTCACATCAGTAGAAGTTAAGCTGAAAGAGCCATTGTTTTGTCAAA
>VMDR010009683.1:0-32782 GCA_007922815.1 Macrotus californicus
ACAAATACTGAGTGAATGTTAGTAGTGTTAGCAAAGTACTATTTCTTAAGTTGGATGAAGAACTCAAATATGTTTATTTTATTATTATGCTTTATAAGCTAACTTCTTGTCTTATTAATAGAATAATTAACTTCTTATTAATGTAACTGCTTGTCTTTCTGCATGTATTAAATGTTTTATAGTAATAAAAAAGAGAGAGTATAAACCATCTGAAAAAGGTTGTTTTCACCCTTTTTTCCCCTTACCTATTTGTGCTACCTCTGTAAGAAATTACTTCTAGGGTAGTTGAAAGAGAGCAGAGGATTGACACATTTGCAGGCTTTGCCAGGCATTCAACTGTGTACCAAATCATAAAAGATGCAATGATGTCTCTGAGCGTGCACCCAACTGGAGGTGCACGTCTGGCACTTCGAAGGCCATCACGGAAGTAATGGCGACAACTTACACGTAAGCGGCCTCGTCTGTGGGAGGCAGTCAAGGAAGAGCAGGTGTTATGAGCAACACGAGATCCCAGTGTCCATTCACACATCAAAAAAAAAAACTACGTTCAGATAATAAGGTGTTTTTTGACAAAAATTTCCAGACAGCTAAAGCAGTTTTTACTTTTTTATGAGGACATTATTTTTGATAATGCGGCCAAAAATAGCATCAAAATGAATCCTTAAAAAGACCCTGAAAAGCCTCAGCAATCTTGAGAAAGAAGAATGACATGGGAGAGACCACAATACCTGATATCAAACTATACTACAAGGGCACAGTAATCAAAACAGCATGGTACTGGCATAAAAATATCCATAAAGATCAATGGGACTGTATAGAAAGCCCCCAAATAAACTCCCACCTATATGTCAACTAATATCTGACAAAGGAGGCAAGAACATACAATGGGATAGAGACAGTCTACTGAATAAATGGTGTCGGGAAAATTAAACAGATACGTGGAAAAAATATGAAATGAGGCCACTTTCTTATACCATACACAACAATAAACTCAAAGTGAATTGCAGACTTAAATGTTAGACTTGAAACCATAAAGCTCTGAGAAGAAAACATAGGCAGTGAAGTCTCTGACATTTCTCTTAGGCATATTTTTCCTATATATCTCCTTGGGCAAGGGAAAGAAAAGAGAAAATAAACAAGTGAGATGACACCAAACTAAAGAGGTTTTGCACCTACTGAAAACACAATGTACTAAATGGGAGAAGATATTCACCAATGGTACCTCTGACAGGAGTTAATATCCAAAATTTTAAAAAACTCATTCTACTCAACACCAAAGAAACAAAACAGAACAATCCAATTTAAAAAATTGGCAGAGGATCTGAATAGAGACACTTCTCCAAAGAGGACACGCAGATCAATGTCAGGAACCGTCAGAGGAATGCAAATTAAAACCATAATGAGATATCACCTCACATCTGTCAGAATGGCCATCATCAATAAATCAACAAACAACAAGTGCTGGCGAGGATGTGGAGAAAGGGGAACCCTGGTGCACTGTTGGTGGGAATAGAGATTGGTGCAACCACTATAAAAAACAGTATGGAGTAATTCCTCAAAAAATTAATAATGGAACTGCTTTATGACCCAGTGATTCCACTTCTGGGTATCCATCTGAAGAAACCTAAAATACTAATTCAAAAAAACATACACCTCTATGTTCACTGCAGTGTTATTTACAATATCCAAGATATGGAAGCAGCCCAAGTGCCCATCAATGGACACGTGGGTGAAAAGTGGTGGTACATATACACAATGGACTATTATTCAACCGTAAAAAAGAGTGAAATCTTACCATTTGTGACAGCATGGATGGACCTAGAGGGTATTATGCTCAGTGAAATAAGTCAGAGAAAGACAAGTACCACATGTTTTCACTTACATGTGGAACCTAAAGAACAAAATACACACAAAAAATTGAAACAGACTCATACACACTGACCACAAACTAACTGGTGGCTGCCAGAGCGGAGGGGCATTGGGGGACTGGGTGAAAAAAGCAAAGAGATTAAGAAGTGCAGATTGGAAGTTACAAAACAGTCACGGAGATGTAAGGCACAGCATAGGGAACACAGTCAATAATATTGAGATAAGTACGAATGGTGCCAGACAGGTACTGAAATATCGGGGGGAACACTTTATGAAGTATGTGACTGTCTAAGGACTATGCTGTACAACTGAAACTAATACAAAATAATATTGAAAGTAAACTGTAATTGAAAAGTTTTTTACAAATAAATCCTTAGAGTAAAGCTTGATAAGTGTAGAAACCATTTTTTCCAGCTTTATTGAGGTATGAATGATCAATAAAAATTGTATGTGTTTAAGGTGTACCTGGTATTTTGTAACATCTTTTGAACCAAATTTTGAGTCATTTATAACTTTAAAAATGTTCAGGTTTTAAAGACATTTCTATTTCTAGACATACTTTAAAAAATGTCGTATAGAGCCCTAGCCAGATGGCTCAGGTGGTTGGAGCATTGTCCTGTACTTCAAAAGGTTGTAAGTTTGATTCCTGGTCAGGACGCATACTTAGGTCTCAGGTTCGATCCCGGGCCTGGGCGCCTATGAGAAGCAACCGACTTATGTATGTTTGTCTCTTTCACTTTTTGAATCTCTTTCTCTCTCCCTCAAATCATTAAAAAAAAAATCCTGCCCTGACTGGTATGGCTCAGTTTTGGGGCATCATCCCACAAACTTAAAGCTCACCTGTGTGATTACCAGTCAGAGCACATGCCTGGGTTGTAGGTTTAGTCCCTGGTTGGAGCACATAGGAGAAGCAAGTGATTGATATTTCTCTCTCACATCAATGTTTCTCTCGCTCTTTTCTCCTTCCCTTCCCCCCTCTAAAAAAAAGATAAATAAAAATCTTTAAATATATATGTGTATATATCCTCAAGTGAGGATTAAAAAATGTCCTATAGGACAATAAAACCATTTTGAAATAACTCTTCTTTAAATTATAGTTTCCAATATACCAAACATTTCAGCATTTTCTGAATATTTGTGTTCCTTGGTATAAGAATCTGAAAAGTAGCCAATTTGGGCATCCACAGATTCTAGAAATTTCTGTGTATGTGTGTGTGTGTGTGTTTAAATATCTTGTTAAAACCTAGAAAATGAAAGCTTCCATAATTTTTATTAAACTTTACTGACCGTATCCATTGTGTACCAAAAGTATACCAATTTATAGCCACAGATTGCTTCGTGCGGTCTAGTTAAGCATCAGCATTAGGCCCTCTCCTTGTGCCTGGTACATTCTAATTCTTTCAGCCTATCAGTACCCTCAGACGAAGAAAGGTCAAAATTAGGCTAGTGGTCATAAGTTCAGCTACAAGCAAAAATCGTAGGTAATTAAATGTGTATTTGGCTTTTTCCCTTTTTGTACATATTTGTCATCTCCTAGATCCCCGCTCTCTATGAGCTCAGTGACCACCTTCTAGCTATTTCTTACCCCTCAGTTCAGCACTCCATCCAGGTCCACCCTATTGGAAATAAGGCTCTTAATCATATATTTTCTAAGCAAAATTAGTGCAGTCTCACAAAAAGCGGTGTTAAAACATGCCAACGTTGTTTCATTCAGTTACTGATTTTTCTGGGAGAATGTGAACAGGACATGTGAAAACTGAATGCAGATGCAGAATATGAAAAATAAAAGCTAAAGTTCTCTCTTTTTACAACTCTGATCAGCAGATAACTTACCAATGTCCTCAAATAAGCCCCCATATCTTCTTCCTACATCTCAATAAAGTGACTACACAGCTAAGTGTTATTGCTCCTGGCCAGCGGGTCACATTGGAGTTTGGGGCAGGTAGACGCTGAGTAACAACTTAGTTAGCTCTACACCTTGGTTCTCCACTCTGGCTGCAAAACATCTGTAACTGCTACCTTTCCCAAATGGCATTCCCACGGGGCTCTTGGCCTGTCAGCCCTGGTGCCTTTGTTATGATCCTGCCTGTCTTGGACTAAAGAAAAACCAGCTGCAAAATCTGGAATACTCACCAAACTAAGTTGAATTTAGCTTTGGAATACCTATTCTTTGGTGTGCCATAGTATCATGATTTGAGAATCAGATCCACTTTTCATTTGCAAATAGCTCAGAATGTCAGCACCACGCATTACCTTCAACATTACCAAGTCCACCCTGCTGATCCTCCACAAGAACTGAGGGCCCAGAGAAGTTATGTGGTTTGTCCCAAGTGACACAGTATTTAAGTGGCCAAGCCTGGACTAAGATTTCTTGATTCTTAGGCTGGCTCCTTTTTTCTACTCTTCTCTTTTTTTTTTAACCATACCTACTAATTTCTCAACCAAGGGGGGGAAAAGCATTTGTATGAATCCTTGTTCTTAACATAAATAGTCAATGTTAGTACAGCTGGTGGTCAGCATGTCCATACTATGTTGCTGACACTTTGTTTGTAATTGGCTATTTTAAATGACTACCTTCAAAAGTAGAATCAGGTTTTTGTTCAACAGTTTTCACACATACATTGGCAATTCTGCATTCTGCGAGGCTAATAATGATGCTGATTTTTAGTGTAATATGTGGGCATTCTACCTGAGAGGGTTTCTGAATCACTGATTAAACTTCCACAAAATGAAAACAATTATAAACTGTAGATGCTAACATAATTCTTTTTCTTTGTTATGAAGTGAGTCGATGCCAGGACAATCATTTAAAAACTCATACTGTGGCCTGGCTGTTGCCTGTCATTTGACTTCTTTTGAAACTTAGACCCTCACATATTATTCTTTTAAAAAGTCAATTTATTCCAGTGCTACAAGTCACATACTCCAATGAAAAAGATTATTGCTAAAGTGCTAATGGACAGACAGCCGAAAACTCCCCATAAGGCTGAGTCCTCTTCTCTTTCCAATAGCTCATTACCAAAGATAAAGACTGAGGGGTAAGCAACTTACTAATGGCCCCATAAATACCCTGTGATGAGCAATTAGTGTCCTGATACTGACCATGTCAGCTGTACAGATGTATAGATAGATAGATAGATAGATAAATGTATATAGATATAAATGTGTATAGATAGATACATAAATATATATAGATATAGATGTACATAGATATATAACTACATAGATATACAGATAGATACAGATATAAAGATATAGATATCTTCCTTACTAAAATTATATTTCTATAGATCCTAGCTTCTTAAAGAGTTGGAGCAAAGACTTCTGGGAGCTACTTATAAAGTATACATTCCTAACCTGAGTTTTTAATCACAAGTGGAACAGTCAGGTGAAACAGAATAATAATTCATTAGACATAAAGAAAAATAAACTGTGGTGAACACACAATACAATATACAGATGATGTATTATAGACTTGTACACCTGAAACCTATATAATTTTATTGATCAATGTCACCCCATTAAATTCAGTAAAAAAAGAAAAGAAAAATAATCCAATTAGACTTTATTTTAAATTAACAAAATTCACAGGGCCTGTGTTGTCGATCACAATATATTTCCCTTAAGCCTCACAATTGCTAAAAATATCAAATCAATCACTGCCCAGATTCCATCATGAAGTGTGTAAAGTAGTGCATTAAAAAGCCATGTTAGCACCAGCAAAGTTTACTGGGCAAGTGCATGCAAGATGCACAGCATACCTTTAAATAGCACTGTTAAAATACCAAATAAAATGTCAGCGTCTGTCAGGACTCTGGCTTTTATAAATTGTTTAGACTGGGAAACATTGGGTTTGGACATTGTTCTTTTCATATGATGTAGAAAAGAAGAGACCATAAAAAGAAAAGAACAATAAAGCGTAGCTCATTTTTGAAGTTCTTTCGTGGAAAAACATACTTTGGATCATTACCCTTCTAATCAACAATTTCCTTCTTCCTCCCAATCCTTCCCGTCTGGTATTTACCTTTCTCCCCCACCCCCACCCCCTTCACTCTGGGTGGTATTCTGAGCTTATACATAGTACTCAGTAATCATATTTTTTAAATCACTTCAAAAGAGAACCCCAGGGGGGGCATGACAGATATGTATATACTGGGCATTTTTAACCTGGACCATAGCTTTAGTCACTATTGCTATGCTCTGAAAAACACACCAGTGTGCCCTGACCGCAGAGCCCCCCCAAGGGGAGGAAGACCCTTGGAGCAGGAGCAGCTCCTTCCTACCTGCAGACTCGTAATTACCACACCTCAGCGGCCATCTCCCTGCCCTCTTCCCTCTGCCCCTTTCTTTTTGTTGCCACACCACACTCCCCACAATTCCCAAACAACAACACGTCTGTTTCAGCTTCTTCTTTGGATTTCCCACACTTAATGCAACCCAGACCTCACCTTCAGCTCTCCCGAGGCCACTTTGGAAGCCAGCTCGATGACACAGCCAACAGCCATGCGTGCAGCCCCGGACGAGTGCAGCTCATTCCAAATGGTGTCACTGTCCACCTGAGCAAACAGTCAGCAGAGCCCACAGAAAGAGAGGGAGAAGGAGAAGGAATAGATGAAAGAGGAATGGAGGGGGGAGGGGAGTTGAGGAGAGGGGAAGAGAGAGAAAGCAAATTTGTGAGGAAGGGCTGGCAGAGTAACAGCCTATGTACAATAACATTAGTCTTCCGTCTTGGCCAGCTGAAAAGGCCTTCTGGACACAGCTTTGCTTATATTTTTTCTCTACACTGACTTCTCCAATGGAAACACATTCCTGCCATGCCTCACTGCCATTCCCTGTTTAGATTTCTCATTACAAACAGCATTACATAGGCTAGATCTGGCATAGTTACAGGCCTGCTAGACACCAGGCCCCAGTAGTCGATAGAGTAAAAGCTAAGAGCACTTAGCTATACATAAAAATCGGATTTGCAAGTGCTACGGGGAGGGGGAAAATTCAAATGCCTTTCTGGCTGCAGGTTTACAGAGAGCCAAAGACAATTACTCGGCAGGTAGCAGTAGCAGTCAGGGAGCAGCAAGTAGCGGCCACACTTCAGGTCCTCTAGCTGAACGGAAGGAGTGTGTGGTCCTCTCACTTAAAACATTCACAACATTCAGCTGCAAGGAGCCAATTTTAGTTTTGAAGTGTCAGGTTAAAATTTCCAACATTTAGTACAGTTTGGCAGCTGGTCGTAGTGCAAACTGGTATTACTAAAATTGGAGAGGCCATTAAAACACACGGTTGCTTCTCTACTAGAGCACATTCCTATCAAAACAAAGCAGGAACCGCTGTTTTGGATTTTTTACCTTTATAAAATGCTATGCAGTGAGAGAATATTCACAACAAGGACAAGAGAAGTGCAATAGCCGTGGTTTATAATCATCATGCACGTCACATGTTTTTATGTACAAAATATTTCATAACATAAAAAAATAACAGTATCAAATGGTAAAAGTCTCCTATTTTAGGACACAAAGGACATGATGCACTGTGTGATACACTAACATTTTTGTGACTGTGCAAATATTAAGATTTCCCAAATGTGTCAAAGAAGGGAAACTCCACACAAAATGAAGACAGTTTTAAATAATGAAAGAGGCCCAGTGACACAGGCAAACATGGGAAATAATAATGAACACACATTCACAATGCACGAAGCGGTTTCTGAGGTGTTCTCACCCCTCTGCTCAGGAGACGCTCACCAACCTAACTTCTGTCAAGCACGATGAGTAAATAAATAATAAATGAGAACAATAATTACATAAATAAATGCAAAATCAAGACCCTCTCAACAACAGTGATGTGGTGAAGACGGAAGTTTCTGGAATTGAACTGTCTGGGCGACATTATGGCTGACATCACCCTGAAGGACAGTGGGCAATCAATGGTATGTCTCTGTGCCCTTACCTGTGAAATGGCCGCTTCTGAAAGCACCATCATCAAATAATTTTGGTGAAGATTAAATGGGTAAGCGATAAGCGGATGTTAGCTACTCCTACTTGGGCTGCTTTGACACCCATTTGGTGCTGCCTAGCACAGGGCAGAGGCCTAATAAGCACCCACTGAATAAGCACACTGTCGCTTCGAAAGGGTACTCGGCTGGCCCAGGGACTCGCACATGGACCTCTGACCCCAACCGCCCTCATCATCCCCCAACACTCCCAAAATGACCCGCGCTTTCTGAGAACGTTCAGCCCATGTCCTGGTCAATACTATAAGCTGAAAATGAAGGAATCATGAAATGGCCTTTGGAACCTAATCATCTGTGCTCTCAACTAAAAGTTCTATTTATTTATTTATTCTTCTGGACCAATATAAGTAGTTACTTGAGCTTCATGTGAATATACCCTTGAGGAAGACAGTTGCTTAAGTTGAAAGTAAAAACCAACATTCACATTGTGTTGCCCAGTTTTTAACGGATTTTTCAACCATTACAGAGCTCTAGGTATCATAAAAAAAATCCTCATCAATCAGATTTCAAATTCTTCGGAAGGCAAGCAAACATAAAACAAATCCGTAAGTCCCAAAAGACGTAATGGGTACCTCAAAACCACATATAATTCCCAAACCCTTTTTACTTGATGTTGGAATACAGTGAAAGTTTGTTTTTTTATAAACAGTGGAAAATTTCCTTCCAAAAAGTTATTACACCACATTTGATTAGAAAAATACTGTAACAGCTGAGAACAGTGTGTGCTTATCCATCATAATAAGGGACATTAATAGTCGCATGTGACTTTGTCTGCCATCCACCTTCCTGTCCATGTCTTTCCCTCTTTCTGAAACTACTCCTATAGAGGTGATACTTCATGCCACCAATTTTGGTGTATAAACCTTTATCAATCAAAATACTTATTTTTTAATTCAGCTCACCTTTATTGGGTATCTACTATATAATGGGTACTAAGGGTTACAATATGAGGTTTACTTTTCTAATAAGAATATGGTTATTGATTGAAAAAGTACTGGGCACATAGTTACTCAATGGATGCTTGAGATTGTGACCACAACTTAAATTTAGGCTTATCCCTAAAAGGCTTCTTTTTAGGAATCTATAAGATTTATCATCCATTTATTTATATACATATTTAAATATAAAAACACTTAATCTAAATACCACTTCAACCTATGTTTTATGCAGTTAATAACAAAATGGTAGTAATGATCAAGTTTTGAAGATGCAATCTATTCACAAATGGGTAATTGTATTCAATTCTGAATTTATGAACAGGTTTATCTTAGCTCAAGTTGCCATTACCAAATATCACAGAACGTGGGGCTTACACAACAGAATTGGATTCCTCACAGTTCTGGAGGCAAGGAAGTCCAAGGCCAGATGGCCAGCCAATTCAGTTTCCCTTTGAAATTCTGATTCAATTCTCTTCCTGGCTTGCCATGGCTGCCTCCTCACCATGTCCTCACATGGCCTTTCCTCAGTGAGTGAAGATAGATCTGTCTCTCTTCTCCTTATTAGGCCACCAATCCTATCAAATTAGGACTCTACCCTTATTACCTTATTTAACCTTAATCACCTCCTGAAAACCCTATCCAATTTAATCATAGAGCTTCAACAGATGAATTTGGCGGCGGGGTGGGGGGGGGACGACAATTTAGTCCACAGCAAGGTTATATCCCAAAAGCTTGTTTGTGTGTCAATTTATAAGCATATTTTCCCAAGACACTGAATTCCAAATGGTGTTTCAGGGCCATTAGCTACCAAAAGCTACCCATATGTTTTTGCCATGTTACAATTTAATAATAGCACCAAAGGTTAAAAAAAGGGGCAGTCATGAACTCTCCCTAGAATGATCCGCATGATTAGAAGATATTCCAAAATCCACTTTCTGCCATTTTCTCCCCCCTTTATGTCCCACTTATTGGTGGAGAGACTGCAAAGAAACCTTCCCCCATGTTAGTGACAGGCATCAAGAAGGAAATCATCTGAGAGCTCTGATAGCAACTGTTGCAAGACTTCTTGACAGTAGGAAAAAACTCGAGGTAAGAAAGGTTGGTTGTCTCCATCCATTGATATGGAATGGGATACTGAGAGGTTGGAAGGGAAGGGAAAAAGAGCAAAAAGGACTTCATGAGATTAAGAAGCTGAGACCAGGTGCACCTAGAAGTGCTGGATGACGGGTGCTCTAACATTTGGAAGTGGAAAGTAGAGAGATTAAGGAAGTCGCACCAAGTGGGCTGTGGATATGGGAAAAAATGTAAATTGCAACAGACCGGGCCAAGAAAGGGGAGAGGTACGGCAGTAAGGAGAAAGCCACCCTGCTGACTGCACCAGCTGGTTGCTAGACCTTGCTACAGTTGTTAAGACAAGTAAGGCAAATCGTTAAAATGAGAACTATCATAATGTGAAACAAAAACAGTGTGCTTTCCTCTTTGTTTTTGTCCATGCCCCACATTTCTTCTTGGTCTCTTCTCCAGTTCATTCTTCTGCCTGGCAAGTATGTGATATGTGTGTACATGTACTCCCATTTGCACATACATTAGGGGGCAGTGGTGCCTGAGCTGGAAGGGAGATTAGGGTTGGTATAAAAGAAATGTAAGGAAATTGACATTCGAAATAGGATTTTGCATCAACACACTAAATATCCAGATTTTGTGGTGAGATTTTTCTCCTCAAAGTCCTTTATACATCATGAACTAAGCCTAGAGGTCTCAGATTATAGTCCTATGTTAGTGACAGCAATGCCCTCCCTGCTTCTCTGAATGATAGTTCAGAAAAAGAGACAACCAGGCACAGGGCTTGCTGATCCAGCTATAGATAGAATATGACAAGAGGAAGAAAAAGCGAAAAGCCATCCCTCCAGTCCTAGAGACTGGAGAAAGGCAAGCTAAAGAGGTGCAATGAAAGCAGGGGAAGCAGAGAGTGATAAATGAGCAAACCCCAGAAAGAGGAAAATGTGTTAGGTAAACTGACTAAATAATAAAGCAAGTCTTTGATCTTATTTACACCTGGGACTTTGTAGTCCATGTCTACCCTCAACTTCAAGCACCACATAGAAAAGTCTGTGGGGCAGTGTGAAAAGTAAATGGAAGATCAAACTGAACATTTCTACAATGCTCTCATGCTCTGTGTGGTACAAATGGAAGCCTCTAGTTCCCATAATCCTCCAAGGGCATGCTATGGGAGAGTCTCTGATGGGGTAACTATGATGGGGGCCATATGGAGTCCACAGGGGAAGCTCAGGGGGACTTCAGTGCCAAGGAGTGCCAAGGTGACGCTGCTGGAACCTGGGAATCTTGCCAAGATCCATCTTGCAGTGACATTAGAAATCAGGAGAGAATCAGCTACTGAGCTCTACTTCTAATGCTGACAGCTCAGGGACGATCAGGAAGACCAAGGAGGTTGCTATGGAAGCCTGAATGTGCAGACAACAGCCTGGGTATCCAACAATACCATCAGGACTCTATCCCTCCCTCAAATCTCCAAATGCCGTCTTGGAAGAAGAAGCTGAGAGACAGAGCAATTACCTAAATAGACTATCCAATAATAAGTTGATCTTGAAGAAAGAATTTTAAAACTGAAAGAAGGCAATTCAAACTTAAAGACACTGATATATTACTAACTGCAGACATTAGTGTAATTAGGGAAAAAAAAAGAAAAGCATATTTATCACACACATGAGTGAGCATGGGTGCTTTTGTGTTGTGTTTCCAAGGTCAGGTGTTTACTCTGCTGGATGACAGGAAAAAAGTTCTAGTTAGGACCCTTCTAGTCAGAAGTACCTAAGGATACGACTTCATACAGGGTTAGTGATGTACAATTATATTTTAGAATCAGTGTGGCAATATGTAACTTACTCTCTCAGAATTGATCTTGAATGTTTACCAAGCTTTTGCTTGTATACTATTCTTAAAAAGCAGTATACTTTCCACTTTCAAACACTTCTAACAATGTAACTAATATACAAAACATGAAAGTAGTTTTAATAGACTGCTGAGTAATTACTATTAAAATAATAGTTAAAATAAAATGACAGTAGTTACTCTGAGTAGTTACTTCACAGAGGCCCTGTTTTATTGCCAAAATTAAAATCTACCTATCTTGAAATCATCCCCGAAATGATCAACTCACTTTATAAATAGGTAGGAGAGTCTGGACTCAACTTGTGTCCAAAACTGGGGTTCAGAAATATTAGGTGAGGCTGTCCCACAAACAGTCTTTCCCTACAAGATAACAAAGGGTCAGAACTGAGAATTATACAGGCTGGCCCAGAAGGAAAGTCCAGCCATCATGGAGGAGGCCGCATGGAGCCTGACGACGTCCCCAGTCTGGCACTGAGATCTCATAGCCGTGAACCTCCTCGTCTGCACTCCCAGAGATGCACGTCTCTTCAGGAGGGCAGAAAGGGGTGAGGAGATAGAGAAGGCTGTAAGTAAAACTGAAATAGGTAATACATTTTAAAATCTGTTAAAAAGTGAGATTGAAGTTGGACTCTTTGGTATCAACTTAAAAGTTACAACGCTGAAAGTGGGAGAGTGAGAGAGGCACATCTTTACACTTCAGGAAGGGCCCCAGAGAACCTGAGGGACTGGCAATGGGAAAACCCAGCAGAGGCCAGCAGGACTCATCAATTAAAAAAAGAAAAAGAAAAAAAAGGAAAGAACAGGAGATGGGAAAAAATAGTCCAGCAATTCAGAAGAATATAGCTGAATTATTCATAAGAATTAATTCATATTAGTCATTATCTAAGTCCCCTAATTAGGAAGATGCTCTCTCCATGGAAACATGGAGGAACTATATTAAGAGGGAAAGTAAGAGCCCAAAAAAACAAAACAACACAAAACAAAATACTCTTTACACATCTATTTGTAAAAATTCAGTCACCAGATAATATTATCCACATCTGAACAAAAAAAGAACATCACTTTGCAGTCACTCTTCCTAATAGGGAAAAAGGATAAGGGGCAATAAGTAAAATTGCTGAGTCAAACTTGATGTATGGAATATGAATGGTTAGAAATGTGACCTCATTCACTCCAAGTCCCAGCGGAATGAATTTTAGGAAAGCATAAAAAAATCATGGGCATTTCAGGTTTTCAGTTTTATTATTATAGATTCTCCTACTCTGTAAAGTTATGGTTTATTATTAACAGGTAATAATGAAAATAATTGTAGTTATCGTCTCATAGAGTGCTTATTAAGATCCAAGCACTGTGCAAAGCTCTTTGCCTGTATTTGCCTACACAATTCTTACAACCACCACTGACATAGACGCTATTATGAAGCAGTTTTATATATGAAATTCAGAGAGGTTAATCAGCTACTAATTAGTGGAGTTGGAATGAGAACCCCCCAAAAAGAGTATAAGCTCTTAACCCATATTGATTTTTATGATAATATAATCATAATCTAATAACTAAGTAAATAATAAAATGATTTTAAAAGATTCTAATCATATTTGTAGAATCAAAGATTTACCTAGTGAAATAAATCAGCTAAGACTTATAAGAGTGTTTTATCTTAAAGGTACTGAACTTTTATGATGTAAATTTTCTAAAGTACAAAAAAGTTCAAATGCCACAAGTTGGATCTGAACTGGCGGGATTTTCCCCAAGCGCTGTCATTTGTTCACCATTTTTCTAAGGCAGTGGTTCTGAGTGAGGTTGGTTTTGCCCCCCAGGGAGTAGTTGACAATTTCTGGAGACTTTTTTAGTTGTCAAGACTGAGAGGCAGGTGTGTTTCTGGCTTCCAGCTTGTGTAGAAGCTAGGAATGTGGCTAAACATCTTACAGTGCAACGGGACAGGGTAACAAAGAAAAATCTGACCCAAATATCAACCCTTCCCAAGGTTGAGAAATTCTGCCTGCCTTATTCACACTGCCTGCTAGAAATTTCAAAGGCAAATTTGTGGTCTTTCTCTAGTAAATGTAGTAGATACTATAGCACACATTTATGTACTAATTCCATTCCTGGCTCCTTGTATTTTCACTTTTGAATGATTGCCACACCTCCTTTATAAACACACATCCATAGTTCATATTTATTTGTTTTGAAAGCTGCTTCAAATCCTTTATGGAATATGGCAAAACTAAAAAGAAAGTAGAAAATAGGGATGGGAAGCAAAAAGAGAAAGCAGAGAGGCAGCCCGGAGAGTCTGCAGGAGAGAAGGAAGAAGGAGCAGAGAAAACATGTCTTATATTTTCATGGTGACTTTTTAAAAGTTGTGCTCCTTCTTGCTTATTACCTGGAATACAACCAAGAATAATTTTTTTTCAATATTGTTCTTTTCCTGAATTTGGCGAAATAATTGTGTCTACTGAATAGAATCAACACTAATATAAACCTGTTTTTAAGAATTGTTCTGCCCTTTTGAGTTTCTTAAGTTTCACAAATGTTAGTGACCGAGCCAGGAAAAACCTTTCACAGTTCTCATTCGTTTGCTCAAATCTCCACTTATCTTTCTTTAATACATCAAAGAAAGAGACTGCAATTTCTTTTAATGGCTTCAAAAAGGAAATAATTATATAATATCAGTGGCAAAAAGAGAAGACCAAGGACATCATGAGGTTACTGGCATCTATACCAAGAAGAAAAAAAGAAAAAAGAAAGAAAGAAACACTTTCTACCTATTGAAAGCCAGGTCCTTGAGGAACAGTGGTTCCTGAGAATGTTGGGTCTGTCCCTGGGCGCAGGGGAGGCTGGGAGTTCATGGGTCGCCTGATGCCTTTGAGCAGCCATGGCTTATTTAGTTGAGAGGAAATATATAAGCGCCATTTCTGAGTATACCTTATCCTTCCAAAATGTTCACCTCCTTAGAAACAGATTCTGAGCCTCTGAGAGCTAGTTATAATATATAAAAAACCATGGTTTTCACAGTTGACTTATTCCACCATGGACTAGGAGCATGAATTTAAATGACCAAAACTTCATTATCTGGATTTTTCAGAAAATGAAGATGTTCCCTGAGTGGTCCCACCCCCAACCCCATCTCCTAGCCAAAAGCCTCTGTGCTTCTGGTGGGTGTTCACCTAATGGCCTTCAATTTTTTTCAATTCTTTATCCTGAGAATGGCCACAGAAAAATGGACAGCAAAAATGGACAGTGTGACATAGAGTACACAGAACGATCCTAGTTCCACGCAAGGTGACTGTCTAAAGATAGCTCTGCCACTGGATCATGCACACTGGCATCTAATGTATGGTTTAAAAAATGGCAGTAATGACAGCAATTCTTTCCCTAAATATTTCCTCAGATCGGAGCAGGTATAATTTAATGTTAACTAGGGTATAAGGAATATTTTGGTGTTAGAGGGACTGATGACCGACGTAGACACAAAGACTCCATGTACAGGGACAAAGTGCGGAGAAAAAGCCTGGAGAGACTCACATGTAGGGGTGGTACAGATTAGGGCTAAAGCGGGAGCCACACGTCCCGTTGACTCCAGAGGTCTTACTGGTGATGCAGGGGTGATGTAATGTAAGGAAAATGAGGTGGGGCCCTGGGTGCAATTTTTCAATTATAAATATTGAGAATTCACTTTTTAAAAAAATCGTCAGGCAGGCTAAGAAAAAAATCTCTTTCTTGAATATGGATCCTGGGCTGCCAGTGCGTAACTTCTACCATCCGCAGCCACTCACTTTTGCACTAAGTTTAAAAATTCTAAAGCAGGAAAGGGAAAATACTGTCTCACAGGAATGAGCTGGGTTGGCTCCTTGTGAACAACCATCACAGCCTCGCTCAAGTGGATTTCGTGGGGAGGGGCACGTGGAGTGTGTAATTACACGGGTGTGATTATAAAGGGTTCTAGCCTCCGTCTCAGGCTAAGACTGGAGGCCTGGAGCAAGGGTAGTCAGCTTAACATTTCAAGAAAGTGCTAAACATATTCACAGCCCTACAAAGTTTTATTGCATTATTACAATTTGTTATTTGAGAAAATATTTAGTGATGAAAATTATAATTAACTCGGCAATGATTTTAAATTCATTTGAAGCATATGAATTGCAGCAACATCTACATACATGTGAAAATGTAGCCTCATATTTTTAACATATAATGTTTATTCAGTCCATGGACAATGCTGGATATGTAAATGAATTCATGGATTTCTTGTAATTCATAATTTCATTGCCTTTGGATTAGTGAACACGAGAATAATTGGTCTAAATTTTCTCTGTGATTTAGGCTCTAAAAAGCTGCAAAGAATGATACATTCATCCTCATAATTTTAAAGAGGCCGAATAGACATTTACTTCAGGGGGCATTTGGGAGCTCAGGTCACAGACGACCAAGAAACCTGAATTGTCTAATACTTTAACTAGATTCTTGAAAGGAGGAAAGAGAAAAAAAAATGAGGCAAAAGAAATATTTAAGAGATGACAGAGACATTCTGAAAAACAATAGAACCACAGATCTAAGATATTCAAAGCATAACTAGAAAACAAAACAGCAAAGAAAACAATCATACACACATATGAGAAAACCACACCAAGATACATTAAAATGTTAAAAACTCAATCAAAACTCTTGACAAAAAAAAGCCAGAGAAAAGTGACACATGACACAAAGCTGAACAAAGTTAAGAAGATAGCAGGTTTCTTAGTAGAAAAAATTCAAGCTAGAAGACAATGGAATGACATTTTCAAAGAAAAAAAAAAGGCAACCCAGAATTCTATAGTAGCAAAAATATCTTTTAAAAACAACTTTAGGAGATACAATAACGATTTTTCAGAGAAATAACAGCCATGCCACTGTATTGCCATCCAACCTGAGTGACAAAAAAATGGTTAAACCCACACACACACATTCCACATTCAGGATAAACGGTATAATACCAGATAGAAAGTTAGATTGGAAAAAAAATGAAGAGTGCTAAAAATGATAATAACAAAGGCACATATAACAGAGACATTTCCTTATTTCCATTCCCTTAAAAAAAAGATAATTGACTATCTAAAGGAAAAAAATCTGTGGCATTTATGGTGAATGTGACAGTCCAGTGCATGACAACAAACGCACACAGTGGACTGCAGATAACCTGTGGTCGGGTTCTTATGTTGTACATGTGGCGGAGTGGTATTACCTGAAAGCAGACTGTGATGGGTACTAATAAAGGTAAATGCTGCAGAAACTACTGAAAAAATAAGGAGGTACAACACATAAGCCAGTAGTGGAATTCAAATGAAATATTTAAAAAAATATTCTATCCAATGGAAGGCAGAAAAAGATATAAAGGAAAAGCCAACCAACCAACCCACCCACCCAAAACTAACAACAACAATGAAAAAACATAAACAGATGGGACAAATATAAAACTAACAAGATGACAGATTTAAATTTAATCCTATCAAGAACCACTGGCCTAGAATATTGCTCTTTGAAGTATGGTCAGGGAACCACAGTGGTCCACAGGGTGCTCCCAGTCCACATGATGGACACAAGAAAGCATTTAGGAGTTCTTCTAGCAATCTGTTCAGAATTAATTTTATATTGATATATATTAAATCTAATAAATATAATTGAGCTTTGATTTTGTATGTTTTTATATCTCATTTTTAGTAATTCTTTTTAGGCATTTTATGAAAGTGCTGCTTTATGACAAATAGGAAATAAAACATAAGCAAACAAAATATTGTTCTTTACACACCACTATTTGAGAAGCGTTAAGTTCACAGAGAAAGGTCTTTTTCTTCCAAATTGTCCAAAGAAAGAACTCTATTTGGTTAAGATAAGAAGACAGAAAATGTGAAGCTAGAGGTAAAATTAGGATACATCAAGAGTTTTAGTAATAAATTAGCCCTATCAAGACAAGCTGTATCAAGAGACAATGACTAGCAATAATCTAAGTATTACACCAACAGTTTGTACCTGGAGGCTTCCATAACCCCAATATTTGGAGAAATGGTCAGGCTTTCTAATAAGCTTTATAACAGAAATCTCAAGGAACCAATCTTTGGATAAATTTCCTTTACCTTATCCCATTCTTTTGGGTGGCAGCTTTGGCAAAGGTAATGTCAATGCTTATAGTTCAATAACATCTTATTTATATTGAACTTTAGACACCTTGAAAAGGTGTCTCTTGCATTTGCAATCTGCTCAAACTTGGGCATGCTCATTAACAACTCCAAGCCTTAAGAAACATGGAGATAAACTACCTTCCTCATACAATCACTGTACAATAGCATTATATTAGTTAGTGTGTGTAAAGTACTTAACATAGTATAACACAATGGTGAAAGTAGGAAGCTCTCAGTAAATGTAAAGTGTGAAAAAAAAAACCCAGAATTTTGGTTCCAACATTACTTTCTATTCCACAGCACATCAAAAATAAAATCATATGTGGTAACGCTGGAAGCCAGAAACTACCTCCAATCAGAATGCTACATTTTTTTTTAGCTACATATGGATCTAGTTCAACTAGAGTTTCCTGAATGAACGTGGACCTTTTCCAAGCACATCCAGCATAGCTCAATCATTGGCACCTGAAATAAAGCTAATGCTCTGAAAAGCTGCACATGATAGAAATTAAGCTACCTGTACTGAAAGTGGATGTGAAAGTATTTAAAAGGGAAATAGAATGACTTAAAAGAAAAGGAATTTAGGCATCGTCTCCTCTGTCTAATCTAAACGCCGCTTGTTGATTCCTTTCAGAAACAGTCCAAAGTTAAATGTGATACTATTGTGCCCATTAACAAAACAGGTTTCACACGCACTATGTATGGTTGACGTAGTATACGATTCTTCCTAGGATGCCTTGAATATTTCACCCTGAAAAATGGGAACCAAAACTCCTCAGCCAATACCAAGCAGATTAGTAAGATCTTGCCTCTATGCTGTTGTAGGGCTATGGGGCATTTCTGAATAACTGAGTTTAAGCTTGAATCATGATCAGATGCCCCTAGAAACCTCCTGACAGACACCAGACTCAACAAAAGAAATTGGTTTTTCATCACAGGACTGATTCTGTACCCCTTCAGCCATGTTGTATCAAAGTTTAACTATAAAAGAAATTAAGTATTTTTTCAACTTCTTCAATGCATCAGGTAAAGTGCATTTTTAAATGAATCATCTATTGTAGACCAGATATTTCTTCATACAGCATCTTGATTTGGTAACTTAGAAATTATCTACTATTTTTTAAATCACTAAAATCATTTTAGCTTGATTTAATTTCTAAGCCTCAGTTTTTCTACATGGTTTATTCAGCTTTAAGCTCAATATAGTATGTATAATGGCATCTGTAAGCCAAATTTCTTATTTGTTTTGGAAAATAGAATAATTACTTTTTTCACTTAAGAGGTATTTGAGTAGTTCCACATTTTTCTATCAATAAGCCCCCATTCTTATAGCTAGAGTTGAAGATTCCAGTAGATATTTCCTTTTCAGGAACAGTGACAGTGGGGGTGGCAGTAGGAAAGATTCCAAGACAGAAAAGCCTAATTTATTAGTAGATTCAGTTCAAGATGTAGTAAAGTTAAATGTATGAGTCAAAGGAAGCAAACAGTAAATATCTTCGATCAGGATCTAAAGAAAGACACAGGAAGCAGAGTGAGGAAACTAGTAAATGCTGGATGCTGTTAAACATTTTACAAACATTACCCAATTTTTTCCCATGATAGCTTAATAAAGGTATTGCTGAGGTCACTCTTACAAAGAGGAAATGGAGCTTTAGAGATGCTGAGTACCCTGAATAAAAAGTTCCATAGCTGATAAGGCACAGAGCTGGCATCTCAATCAGTCACCCTTGACATGAGCATTGTTACGTACTGAATTGTATTCCTCCCAAATTCAAATGCTGAAGCCCAGTGTGACTCTACTTGTAGACAGGACCTTTAAGAAGGTCATTAATTTAAATGCACTCATAAGGCTAAGGTCCCAATCCAATATTACTGGTGTCCCTATAAGAAGGCACCAGGTATTCATGCACATACACAGAAAAGGCCATGTGAGAACACAGGAACAAGGTTGCCATCTGCAAGCCAAAGAGAGAGGCCCCACGAGAAACCAATCCTTCAGCACTTGGTCTTGGACTTCCAATTTCCGTAACTGTGAGAACATAAATTTCTGTTTGAGTCACCCGGTCTGTGGTATATTTTATGGATGCTAGAGCAAACTGATACAGATAGGAACTTTGAAAAGATTTTTCTACACTGTTTGTTTTATAGACCTCTTTTTAATGACATACCATGAAAGCTGGTGTTAAGTGCCCTGAGTGCAGGGTCTGACAATGTAATAGATGCTTAATAAATTTTAGTCAAGGAAATGAATTAATGAATGGGAACAAAGTCATTCTATAATGATATACAAGGTCTGTCCAGAAAAAGTCCAGCCATTGTTATTATAATGAGAACGGTTTGCACAACATTGATATAACTTGGCAGCCAAGGAGAGTGGACTGGAATGTGCGTGCATGAACAATGATGACTTCACTGTACTAGTCAGTGGGGGTGGCAGATACCAATGAGTGAGCATGTGTATTATGTGGCCATCACATTCAAAATGACTGAATGAGTAGAGCAATGAATCTGCATCCAATTTTATGTTAAGCTTGAACATTCCTCTGTTGAAACTATTTGGATGATTCAGAAGGCCACAGCTATGGGCAACTGGTGATTGGCAGCTTCATCAGGACAATGCACCTACTCATGCATCACATCTCATGCAGAGAATTTTACAAAACATGAAATCACCCAGGTGACTCAGCCCCCTATAGCCCAGATTTGCTGCCCTGTGACTTCTGGTTTTTCCCAAAACTAAAAGCACCTTTGAAAGGAAAGAGATTTTGGACCATCAATGATATTTAGGAAAATATGATGGGGCAGCTAATGGAGATTGGGAGAACTGTGTGAGGTCCCAAGGTGCCTACTATGAAGGGGACTAAGGCATCATTGTCCCATGTACAGTGTTTCTTGTATCTTCTTCTATAAATGTCTCTATTTTTCATATTAGATGGCTGGATACCTTCTGGACAGTTGTTCATATGGAAAAAGACATGCAGGTTATGATTATTACAATAGCTTTAGTAACTCAAAGGAACGTTACCCACAACTGCAATCCTACTTTTGCTCACTCCTGTATTTTTGCCAGGGTTTTAATATGACTAAAAAATCTAAAATGTGATATAAAATCTCTCTCCGATTCAGGTCCTGCAGTACGTACATAACTTAGTGAAGGACACCTCTCTTCTTCAGTTGGGGCACACCAAGGCTTGTGTCTCTCCTTTGCCAGCATTAGATACCTCCTTTTCCCGGCTCTGGGTTCAGCACCATCTGGAATGCCCCTTGCACCCTGGACTTTTGTTGTCTAGGTTCACCCCTGCCCCTGAGAGAAACTTTGCTATCCTGTAACTATTTGCCCAAAGGAGACAGAATGTACTCTAAGGCCTAGTCAACCAAATTCCCAAGTATGTCACAGTTGATACCCGAAGAGGATACCAAAGCACATTTCATGAATCACCTCTACTTTACAGAAGAAACTGAAGCCCATAGATATTAAATGATTTGCCCATTCATGGTCATATAGAATCTTGCCACTCAAAGTGTGGTCCAAAGGATAAGTAGGTAGCATTGATATCACATGGTTGTTTGTGAGAAATACAGAAATTCAGGCCCTGTCAGTTCTGTCAAATCAGAATCTCCACATCAGAGCTGCAGAGCAGGAGAAACACTGTTGAAACAATGACGGTGTGGAGACGTGAATCCAAGTGTTCTAATTTCTCAGTCAAGGTTCTCTGCCCATGTGCATCAGCACAGTGGCTTCTGAAAACAGTGCCCCTTCCCCCATTATTAATCTCCCTAAAGTGCCACAATTCTAATGGTAGAATGTCAGTTGGGTAGGTATGTCAGATGAGACTTCAAGGTTTCAGAGCTTTGAAGAGTTTTTAAATCATACCCTTGAGACAGCAGCCCATTTATATTCCGCAAAACCAGACCTAATTAGGGCCACCTGTCAGAGTGAGGAAGTGTCTGGTGACCATCACTTTTTCCTTCCTGTAGGACAATAATGAAAGTCATCTTTCTGATCTGAGGACCTGTGTTATCCTTCAGGGCATCCTTCTTCAGTGAGCTCTGCAGCCTGTAACAATGGGTGTCCCCCCCCTACATGATACAACATGCCAGTTCTTTGACTGTATATATTCATTTCATGTTAGATGTTCTGCTAAAACCCTGCGACCTTTGAAATGGAGCTGGGATGGATTTATGATGACAATGGGTGGGTGAAGCCACATGCTTTCTCTCTTTTGTTCAGCACTGGGAGGAACACATAAATGACAGCCCATTCCCTTGGGACCACTTGTAGGGCATAATGCCCACACCTTAGCTTCTTTAGTCATGGTGAGATGAAAAAGACACAGAGCAGCTACAGGGAGGACCTTCAGATTCCAAGTGAAACCATGGCTATGATGAATGAACACTGTGACCGATATTCCATATGGAAAGAAGGCGTTAACTATTAACGCAGCAGCTGGAAGAGACAAGGGGCATGTCCTGTATGTTAATGTTCTACCACGAGCCGCCTCACAGTCTGATCGAGTGCTTTCTGGGAGCTCTGCTGACCTTGCATGTGCAATTTCTAGTTACTCTCTGTCTTCGAAAAATATTCTTTACTATTTGCCAGGAACAAGAACAGAGGAACATGTTTGTTGTGGCAAAGTATTACACTTTGAGACTCAAGGAATCCTTACTTAAGATTCTGGTAAACCGAAGAATTTGCCAAGTAATATATGGACTCCTGTGGATTATGTGGTCAGCCAAGGAATTTGAGAGTCACCATTGTTGTTATTCACAGTTTCAGTGACCTGTTGCTTAGTCCCACCAAGGCTGAGCTAAGAGAGAAAGCCAAGCAATACTGTTTCAGTATTGTCCTACTGTTTCTTCATTAGCCTGATGTACACAGTATATAAATGGTATTTCATAATATGCTAACCCTTTTATCCTCTAGAGAGTGCATGTTAGAGCCCCCTGTTCCTACCGAGATCAGCTTAATAAAATTATCTGTGTGTGAGATTTGTCAGTGTTCTAGTCAGGGCTGAAATGCTGTGTAGAGCTGCATAATTTTTTTACCTCAAATGAATGATGTCTGAGTACGTGGATTTAATACATCACAGGAATTTCAATGGAGAAGAGAATATGTTTGGCAAAATAAACAATTGTGCTTTCTTATGGCTGGGGTTATTCTCATTGGGGAGAAGAGTGTTGACAATCATCGAGGCTGAAGGGATGGGGAGCTGTGTGTGCAGAGAATTGTGGTTAAGAGCTGGGGAATCAGGAGATTTCTCCTTCACCACCTACTGCTTGTGTGACTTGAACAACTTACTCCCCTCTCTGAGCCTCAGGGTCCTTTTCTACAGAATACGAAGCCTCAGTGACATCTTTTGTAATAAGATGCCTGGAACTGGTATAAGGATTAAAAGATACAGATTTGGTTATCATTGCAAGCTGCACATAGACAATAGTTTGTCTTTGAGGTGAGGCCATGAATCAGTCCAGTTATGCCACAACCAACAGAGTAAAGAGTTCTCTAGGCCCCTGACTAAGCCAGGGCATTTCATCTGCCCCTCTACCCGGGAGACAATTCTGTCATTAAAGTCAATCCCCGGGACCCCATTAAGGCCAAAGTTAAGAGTTGCTGTTTTACTTATATGGTGAGAGTACAGTCCTAAACTACTTAGTCGGCGTTTTTTATTGGTTTCTTTCATATAATATTGAAAATGTGGAGGATCAAAAACTGATAGTTATTAGTAAGAAACATCCCTGGAATTCATATTCCAAAGGTTGAGTCCCTTGCTTTATGTACATGCAACACACAATTGACCATGAAGAAATTGGGAGGTCTCCATCCCTTGGTCCATGCACTAACTTAATGCAGTCCACAAATCAGTTACCCTGAATTTTTCAACTTGCATATAAATTAGCAGGGACCAGACAGAGGCAACAGAGGCCACAATATAACAGTGTTATTCAAAAAGCCACTAAAAGGAACATGAAAAGGTGCTGGGAAGTATCATGCAAATTCCAGGGCATTTTCCTCACACTTGAATAGGCGCAGGTGTCAGAGTGCTGTATCTAATTTGCAGCTGTACAATGTGTGCAGGAAACTGTCTGAATAACATCCCTGGGGGCTGGGAACCCCACAGCTCACAATGCTGCTAAGACGTGGAGCCACCCAGGTGACTCACAGCTTAGGACCTGCTATTGAGTCCCAGATCCCTGAGTCCTTTTTAACTGTGCCCCCCCGTCTCAAGCTCCTCCAGATCTCAAGGTCAGATCTTAAGAGAGACCTCAGGATTTCAGGTTGTACCTGTAAATCCAGCTTGCCTGCTCCCACATCACCACACCTCAGTCCACAAGTAGGGGCCAAGAGCTCTGCGTGTTCTGGACAGGACAACCCTACCCCCGCTATTCACATCTGTATGGGCAGGAGTGAGGGCAGGGACTCAACTCTGAGCAGTCCTGACAGGCCCCATCAGCCTCCCTGAACTTTGTTTCCCCATCATTCTGCCTTAGGCCCTCAGTACAGGTCTCATGATTTCCTGCGTCCCTCTTTAAGTGGTCACCGCGAGAAGCCAAGACTCACAGGTGATCCCTCACTCATCAGTTCTAATCTTCAAAATGCAATGCTCTCCATCAACTACCCACTCTGCCCCCAGCCCCACCACAATCCACACCCTGTTCTTTGCTTTCTTTTCTCCATGACACCCATCACTACACACACACATACAGGGTGCGGCAAAAGCAGGCTGAGAGTTGTGAGCACACAAAACATGGAGTTTACTCTTGTGTTATTTATTAGCTATTGCATCATTTCCATACACACAACTATAAGCCTACTTTTGTTCTCTATTAGCCCCCAGGTCTTTCTCACTAAAGTTTATAAATAGAAAGAGAGGATTAACGCAGAGAAAAGGTGATAAAAAACAGTAGGAGGTATAGGTGGGAATCAAAAAGGGAAAATGCATCAAAGTGTAAGAGAAAATCCATGAGGCTAGAGATCGTTCCATATTTGACACATGGTAGTCTCTCAATACATGTTTATTTTATAAATGGACGGATGGATGGATGTTGAAGTATCTAAAGCAAAGGCAACAGGTTAAGTAAAAAAAATGTCATCTCTTTAGTAGCAAAGAATTTCGGTACTTGCAGCCCTTGCTTTGTTAATTGTTTGAATGATCACATTTCATACTGGTGTAGGATTATTTTGAGAAGGCTTTACAGATTGTTAGAAAGGATAGATAGATATGCGTCCATAGTAAATCTTAGTTAGATACCACATAAATCATATTATTTAAAATATAACAATAAATTAACCAAATGATTTGGGTATCATTCTAAATGTGTTAGTTTTTTAACAGTCTCACAAGTCTTCAGAAAAACAATGATTCAATGTATGTATTTAAAGTCCTTTATTTTACTTATTTTATATTTAAAATTAAGACTCTGCACAGTAACAATAATACTGCTACCTAGAAGTCAGGAGCCATGAGTTCTACTTGGGGGGTTTGGAATGACTAAGTCCTAGGAACTCTGCCGTGCCCTGCCTGCTACCTCTCAAGCATTCGGTCAACTAAAACTTTATTTTAGTTTTGCATTTTAAAAGAAAAATGATTTGAAATTTAGACTGACCTTTCTGTCAAAATACTTCATGATGACAAATCCAATAATGATATGCCAATATTATGTATTCAACATTATTAGCTTGTTACAAGGATGAATATCTGGATCTGGGACCATCCAGAGTGGAAATATGACAAAGGCAAACATTTTTTTCCACACCAAAATGAAAGGCGGAGGTAGAACTGGATTTAGATGCATTTCAGGCTGCAAGGCATAGAAGCTGGCTCAAGAGTCCTTTTTTCAAGGTGCTCCCATTTCCTTTGTAAACTCTAAATTTTTGTCTAACATCAGGCTTTATGTTTACTTAACAGAAGTGGCAATCAGTAGATGACTGTATATTCAAATTTATTCATGTTTTAATTTTTCAGAGTTTTTGTTTCATGGAGCTGTAGATTTCTTGAGTTAGGTAGAAGCTTACAGTTCATCAAATCCATCTACCTTCAGCGACGGCAGATTCTAAGATGCAGTTTCTTTTCGTCTCAGTGCTTATAATCAAGACACATATGGAAGTGAGGAAAATCATTACAGATAATTGATAGAACAAGTAATTCTAGAAAAGGATGTTTTTTCTTTCCTGCTCTTGGATCCCTTTGGTTAGTGTAGATGCACATATAAGTTTTTACAGATCCTGAAGTCCAAGAATGTAAAAATACACATGTGGAAAGCTTTGATGATGGTTTCATTTTAACAACAGAAGAATTTTAATACCTTTGCTAAGTTCATGTTTGTTTTAAAAAAGAAGATGAAGATGAAATTTCAAAATGCATGCTGTTAAGTCGTAATGTCGAAACAATTAAAGGAATCTAATCGCCGATGAGATGCCACAACTAAATGAATTAAGGAGGAAGTTAAGGGTTTCATTTCTAACTTGTCCTGTTTATGCAGTGGACATCAGACACTTGAAGATTCTACAAAATCTTACATGTTAGCGTAAACACAGAGGAGTGCAGGTATGTGTTTCTCTGGGGAAGTGTTGCCTGCATCCCTGCAAATATTACTGAGTATGCACAATTAGCCTAATCTATGCAATACTGGAAACGTCCTCTGTCACTTAGAAGGAATTCCTTGTCTTGCATAATATTTTGGACGACGTTGTCCAAATGTGGGGCAACATGATCTTTTTGTGGAATCCAGAGCATAAAACAAAACTTTCCAACAATTTCATTAAGGTGGCTTGTATGGTTTACCTTTTCCAGGTCCCATGGAGGGCCCCTGCTAGTACCATTTGTGTCAAGTTTGAAACGAATGAAAATCCAAACGCAATTAGGAAGGGGAGATGAGGAAAAGGGAGGTTCTGAAATCAGGGTGGATCCTCTTATTGTGCTGGAGGGAAGGAGCCTGTGATGTGACTGCGATAACAGCAGTGGAGGAAATGAAGCCCTGGTGGCCAGCCAGGTTTGAGCTGAACGTTAATATGAGGCAAATCAACATTATCCTGATTACTGCCTGTGAGAAACAGATGTGACCCCCTCCCCTCTCCGTGGACGGAACACAGGCCTTGTGTGGGCTCAGCGTAATGGGGGGGGGGGGATAACACATGATAAGAAAGGGGTTCCTGAGTCATTATCCAAACTTTGGGAACACCCTCATTTTGGCATATGCATTAGGTTTTGTCTTAGGTTTTTATGAAGAAAAAAATCACTATTAATCAGCAACTGCTTAGTACGAGTGTTAAAAATGTGGTGCGGTACTGCAGACTACGCAGTTAATACCTGGATCACCTCCCCGCCCCACAAACTCATGCAAATGCCTTCCTTCCTAGTTGTTGTTGAAGATTAAGCTTGTGACTGCGTGAGTAACCCCACATGACTTTTTCCTTCTTTTCTGTTCTGGAAATCCCACCCTCTCTGCCAAGCAGCACGCCATGTTCCCAAGTCAGCCCAAGGGAGAGGCTATGAGCAACTGAGGAAAAGGGTCTTGTCTCGTTTGTCTTATCCATCCTCTCACTGCTGCCCCTTGTTCAACCACCGGCAATGTCTCACCTTACTGTTGCCGCTCTTCACTGCTCTCAGGATGGCACACGGCATGCCTTCCAAAATACTAATTTCGTTTCAAAGAAAATCACTCTACATAGCTGGAGAGACGTGTGTTGTAACCAACCCGATCAGTTATGTTGACTTTTAACTACATAACCATGGAGTTGGTGATAAAATAAATAATTTCTTCATATTATAACACAATAGAGAAAAGCTGGTCACTGGAACACTTTTTTACTGTTATTGGAGAGATTAAATAGGGAGGGCCAATGTGGTAAATGAAAAAATAATACGGAGGTATAAATGTAGCGTAAAATAACAGAATTTATATATATAAACACATATATATGTTACATATATAACACATATTCTTCTGAATATGTATGTACATATATAACATTTATACATATGTAAATTTTACATATCAGACGGGGAGCTTATATTTTAAACCTGACAGAATGGAAAAATTTTAGACATCCCATCCAAACCTGCCTCCTGTACAGTGACTGAAGTTAGTATATAACTGAAATGTCTGATGAAAACCTCGGAGCAATTGGAATGAGCCTTAAATTACCTCCCCATCCCCCCTTCCCCGAATCACAGAAATGACATCCCTTACCCCCACCGTGTGTCAGAGCTAGGTGCAATCGAATACAACATGGACAGAGCGAAAGTCTGCGATGGAAAGCCGCTTCCCGTGCACAGAGTGCCCGAGCTGCTGCTGGAGAAAGAGCCTTGATTAAGCTCACGGAGCCTCATTTTTGGCACATCTTTGACCAGTTAGGCTGGCCCAGATTCTGCCCAGGCCCTGCAATTCCTCACTCCTCCCAGGGAATTGTTCTGCCTCTTCCACAGCTCCTCCCCCTCCTCCAATCAAGGCTCTGACACTGCCCATGGACCACGCTTCTTTTTCTGCCTTTTGGCACTGGGAGCTGGCCTGTTGTAGGATAAAAGTGGAATTCTCTGCTGTCTGCAAGGCTTTCCCCAGGGACCAGAGCCTGAAACCCAAACTTATATATAAAATCATATCCTGTTTGCAAACATCATATTCCCTTCGCTTCTCACTAATCTGGGCCTGTAAACCCCAGCACAGCTTGAGAGCCCATTCCTCATCTAAACAAATGCCATAAGCCCCTTTATACTTTTACAACCATGTCAAAAAATAATATTGCCTGCCAATAGTGATGTGATTGGAGTTGCCTCCTCCGAGCCATAAAAGAAGTACAGAGTCTGTTATCAATTTCTCTAAGTGTATCAGGGGAATTATGGGTCGATTCAGTTCCAAGTTATAAATGACAACTCAAAAGCCGCAGAAGCGTTTGAAGCTGGGAGCTGATGACGACATTATCATAAAAGCCTGCTCGTCCTTGCTTTTGTGGGTTTTTTTTTCCTTTCCTTTTTTTTTTTTTTTTTTTTTGTGGCCTATCAAGTGAAGAGGGAAAAATAACGCTGAGAAATGACTTCAAGATTTCTTCACACAGCAGCAAGTCAGATGGCCAGGAAAATGATCACTATTTTTAGTGATACACCCTGAGGAGTGAGGACTAAAGTGGTCTTGCACTGGCTCTGGTTTCCCGAGTCCCCTAATTATCTGTTTCACTATATGATGACCAAGTCCTGGGATTTGGTAAAATGCTCTTTTCTACTGATGCATTTTCTTGTAGTGCAATCACACAGTAATCAGAAATGAGTCATGCCATAGTAACTAAACAAAATGAAAACCAAACACAAAGGAATTCAGAAACCTTGAGATGGTTGCTCAAAATGCAACTCAGGAGAGCATGCTTTATAAAGCACCTTAAATACCACTCACCCACTGAGTTACCTGAACAACACTGTTGAATTATCACATGGAATTGTAGGGGGAGATTTCTGATTTCATAATGTCCCAGGTAGTCTCCTCAAAAGCCAATCAATCACCAGCATTCAGTAGGTATAAAATAAACCCATCTAGTAGGAAGGTATACGAGGTCTGTCCAGAAGGGATCCAGCCATGTACTATGAAAAATAGAGACATTTACTGAAGAAGATACAAGAAACATTGTACATAGGACAATGACACTTCAGTCCCCTTCAGAGTAGGCACCTTGGGACCTCACACAGTTCTCCCAATCGCCATCAGCTGCCCCATTGTATTTTCCTGAATCTCATCAATGGTCTGAAATCTCCTCCCTTTCAAAGATGGTTTTAGTTTGGGGAAAAGCCAGAAGTCACAGGGCACCGAGTCTGGGCTGTAAAGGGGCTGAGTCACCTGGGTGATTTGACGTTTTGCCAAAAACTCGGCACAAGACGTGGTGCATGAGCAGGTACACTGTCGTGATGAAGTTGCCAATCATCAGTTGCCCGTAGTTGCAGCCTTCTGAATCATCTGAATAGATTCCACAGAACAATGTTCCAGTTTAGCACAAAATTGAATGCAGATTCATTGCTGTACTCACTCATTCTGAATGGGATGGCCACACAGGACACATGCTCACTCAGTGGCATCTACTGCCACCACTGATAAGTACAGGGAAGTTGTCATTGTTCATGGATGCGTATTCCAGTCCACTCTCCTTGGCTGCCAAGTTATATTGATGTTGCATGAACCATTCTCATTATATTAACAATGGCTGGACTTTTTCCGGACAGACCTCATATGTTCTAGATAATTTGAATTTCCTTTAACAATTGGGGATCGTTAAGTATTTAGAATTTAAACCAAAAGGTCTACCTTAGATCATCTGAACCAGAAGAATGCCTAAAACAAAAGCAATTTCAATGGTTTCCAAGCTCACTAGGGTACCCCTATGTTGCCAAGTCAGGCCTCTCCAAGTTCACACTGGGTATCTTTCATATACTTAATATGTCTAGACCTGTCCTGGAGGTAAAAATTGAGACTAATGCAAATCCAAAGGACCAAGAGTTTCTCTTAGGACTTATATCAAAACCAAAGATCTTAGGGGGCAAAATGGTACCTTAATGTCTAAGCACACAATTTCATTCCTGAAACCAACAAAAGGACTGATCAAATCAGTTCTCTAGAGCATCAAAAGGACAAGCCTGTGTAGACACACACACAAACACATACACCCATCTAGCCCTACAAAAATACCACTTTCAGACCTACAGGTTAATCAGGTAAACAGAGGTACCTCTCTCCAGCCTTTTCTGATATTAATGCAGTCAAGCTGCTCAGTCTCCTCCCCCTGCCTCTGCTTATCTAAGCTAGACGTATCCACCACCACCACCATCTGGGTCAGGTCAGTGTCTGAGGATGTTGTTAAGGACACCCACTGGGCCAGAAGTAGCAGATACTGTTCACTCATTGGGTATGTCTAAGAGTTTACTAGAGCAATTGGGGCTAAAGATAAGACATTACCTTGTTATGGTTTTAGAGCAGTTGAGTGAAGGTACTTGGAGTTCAAGGAATAGACTTGGCAGGTGGGTCCCAGGGAGCTGCCCTCATTTCAGCTCTGGGTTATGAAATAAATGTACTTGTAAATGAGTGGGGCTTTGATGGCCACCGCTCTCTCAACAGTTTTCATTTCCTCCCCATCACCAGACCCAGTAAGCCATCTTTAGATTTGGTTCATTCTTTGCCTCATTTGCAGGTAATCAGCCACTCTCTTAAAATGGCCACTTGGGATGTTAGACAATAATATCAGAGGCAGTGATACCCATTTTAAAAAATCAGTTTGTCTTCTGCCTCCTAGGGTAATGTTTCAAGCTGCTGGCTTCACAAGAGGTTTGCTAACAACTAGCAAGGATTCACATGGGGTGGTGATTTTCCTGTGCTGTGGACCGATCATAAAGCAAGCTCACTGGTGAGGTCCCACAAAGGGGACCACACTACATTAGCCATGTGGCTGCACTGCTGGGCCCCAGGGGCTGTGGCCAGCCTGTTAGAAATGAAATCTGTAGAAGGGCCTGAAATGCTCTTTTGGATCTTGCCCACAGGGACATGCTCCCCGCCCCCCCACCTCAAACTTTCAGCCTTTTACCCTCTCCTGTGTGTCCTCAGGAAAACAACCTCGCTTGCCTGAGGCTTCAGGCTCTCATCTGCAAAACGGCGTTAATAGCAATGACTATTTTTACCAGGTAGTTACAAACCTCTGTTGTATGGTAAAGTCCAAATAGCTGTTAGTTGTAGTTGCCATTCTTATTTCTAGAGGGCAGAATCACAGGTAAATGAATAGGAGATTATCCTTTATGAATCTAGCATCACTAAAATGAAAGAATTAGCTGAAAACATAAGGGGATTCCCTGTACAAAATGTAGTTATAGTAAAATATTGCCTAATACAGGCCATATAAAGGACTAGTTTTATTTTTTCCCTGCAATATCTAAAAAAACTTAA
This sequence comes from Macrotus californicus, assembly GCA_007922815.1. NCBI lineage: Eukaryota > Metazoa > Chordata > Mammalia > Chiroptera > Phyllostomidae > Macrotus > Macrotus californicus. The sequence goes on from VMDR010009683.1 coordinate 31,785, forward strand.
GTGACTTAAATTTCTTAGTCCTTGGAAACCTGATCTAGAATTATGTTGTCCTAACATGACTTAGCACTTAGTTCTACAGGATGATGGTTTATTATTGGTAAGGGTTAACTTTAAATAGATTGCAGGCTACAGGGTATGTTCTAATAATCATCCACACAAATGTAGATATTTTTCTTCATATGTTGCTGGATTCGAACAAATATGTCCTCGCAATGTGGTATAAATATCCTGGGTCAAAAAGACTTTGTTAATTATTGAAGACAAAAATAGCCCCAAGAGGTTCACAAACAAATGTCCCACAATGCAAAGCGCTTTGTGAAGTTTATGTGATTTTCATCAGGATTGTGATGTATGTGCACACTCAGGGTGACTGTATTGCAGATTGAATTCCACCACAAAACTGTGTTAGACCCTCTCATATTACCTTTTCCCCAGGTATATACAGATCTAGCAAAGCTAGCTTTGTGAACACGTGTCCCGGGCAGTCACACGGGGCCCTACTTTAGGTGGGCCCTACACTTGGCTTAACTCACTATTGTTGCCATCTTGAAATTCTTAGTTTTTGAACAAGGAAATCTGTATTTTCATTTGGCATTGAGCCCTACAAATTATGTAGTCAGTCCTGCAGTCTAGTATAACTTTTACTGAGAAACAGCCTTAAACATAATTAAATAAATAAATAAAAGGAGACCCTTTTTAGAAGTTTGTTATTTAAGAGCAGTAAACAAACTCATACTTACCCCAAGTCCACCACAAGGTAATGAAGAAAAAAACTTCTCAGAAGTGTCACCTACACAGTGAGAAGACATGGAAAAAATACATAAATTGGAAATGTAGTTTTTAAAATTTTAAATTTTAATATTCACAAAAACGAATTTATAGCTTTTTTGGTAAATGTTTAATAGGTATTATGTCACATGGTATTAATCATTTAACTCAGGAGGAAAGTGGTCTAATTTTAGATAGGTAAAAGCTGATAGCAAATGAAAATACAGATT
>VMDR010009684.1:0-32759 GCA_007922815.1 Macrotus californicus
ATGTAGGTCCTTGCCTTTCATGACTTCAAATACTTCTTTCCAGCCTCTTCTTGCCTGCAAGGTTTCTTTTGAGAAATCAGCTGATAGTCTGATGGGCACTCCTTTGTAGGTGACTGTCTCCTTTTCTCTTGCTGCTTTTAAGATTCTCCCCTTATCTTTAATCTTGGGTAATGTAATTATGATGTGCCTTGATATGTGCTTCCTTGGGCCCAACTTCTTTGGAAGTGTCTGAGCTTCCTGGACTTCCTGGAAGTCTATTTCCTTTGCCAGATTGGGAAAGTTCTCCTTCATTATTTTTTCAAATAAGTTTTCAATTTCTTGTTCTTCCTATTCTCCTTCTGGTACCCCTATGATTCGGATGTTGGAACATTTAAAGACGTCCTGGAGGCTTAGGAAGCCTCTCCTCGTTTTTTTGAATTCTTGTTTCTTCATTGTGTTCTAGTTGAATATTTCTTTCTTCCTTCTGGTCCACACCATTGATTTGAATCCCAGTTTCCTTCCCATCACTGTTGGTTCCCCGTACATTTTCCTTTATTTCACTTAGCATAGCCTTCATTTGTTCATCTAATTTGTGACCATATTCAACCAATTTTGTGAGCGTCCTGATTACCAGTGTTTAGAACTGTGCATCTGATAGGTTGGCTATCTCTTTGTCACTTAGTTGTATTTTTTCTGAAGTTTTGATCTGTTCTTTCATTTGGGCCATTTTTTTGTCTGGGTTCGATGTTACGTAGTAAGGGGTGGATCCTTAGGAATTCACCAGGGCTGGGCAACCCACATCACTGCATTGTGTCGCTGTTTGTGTGGGAGGGGTCCAAAAGAGAGCAGTGCCACTTACTCAGCTCTCTGCTGGTTTTCACTCCTTTCCCCCCCTACCCACAATCAAATTGGGCCCTTCTGATGCTGATTCCCCAGGTGGATGGGCTTGTGTACGTTCTAGGACCCTGTGGGTTTCTCCCATGAACTCTCCTGTGAGGCTGGGAGTTTCTCGTGCTGCTGCCTCAACCCCTACAGGTGTTTCAATCAGAGGTTTGAGGCTTTATTTCTCTGCTGGGACCCTGGGTTGCGTGGTCTGTCTAGCTCTCCAGTTGTTCCTCCCAGTTTATCTACACGCAAATGTGGAACTGCCTAGTCCACAATCTGCTGCCTTGCGCAGTCTGCCAGCCGCCGCCTTGCCGTGAGTCCTCTCTGACCGGCTGTCTGTCTCCGCCCCTCCTACTGGTCTGGATGAATGTTTCTTCTTTAACTCCTTGGTTATTGGACTTCCATACAGTTCAATTTTCTGGCAGTTCTGGTTGTTTTTTGTTTTTAAATTTGTTGTCCTTCTTTTGGTTGTGTGAGGAGGCACAGCGTGTCTACCTACACCTCCATCATGGCCAGAAGTCTTGTGTAGTAACAGTTTTGAAACAACAAAAAGCTATAAAAGTTCTAGAAGAAAACAGGAGAACATCTTTGTGACTTTGTATTATGCAAAGATTTCCTAGATTCAATATCCAAAAGACAATTTGTAAAAGAACAAATGTATAAATTGGACTTCATCAAAATAAAAAGCATGCTCTTTAAAAAGTCACCCTTGAAAGAAAGAAAAGATAAGCTACCAACTAATAGAAAATCTTTGCAAAACATATTTCTGCTTTAGAATGAAGAACTCTCAAAACTCTACAATAAAAGTCAAACAGCCCAATTAAAATTTGGCAAAAGAGTTGAATACACACTGCACCAAAGAAGATCTATTGATGGCCAATAAGCACATGAAAAGACGGTTTATTGCATTAAAACCACAGTGAAATACCACTCTATACCTACCAGAATAACTAAAATTTAAAGATCGGTCATACCAAGCATTGGCAAAATGTGGAATAACTGGAACTCTCATAAATTGTGGGTAGGAACAATTTGACATTTTCTTCCAAAGTTAAACATACACCTACCATATGATCCACTTATTTTGATTTTAGGTATTTATCCAAGAGAGAAGGTAATATATGTCCATACAAATTCTTGCACAAAAAGTTCATAGAAATTTGATTTGTAATAGCCAAAAAACTGAAAACAGCCCAAATGTCCATCAACAGGTAAATGAGTGAACATATGTAATACATTCATAAAATGGAATGCTACTCTACAATAAATAGCAGGCCATTGAAACGCACAACAACACAGATGAATCTCAAAATAATTATGCTGAGTGAAAGAACCAGACAAGAGTGCAAACCTCATGCTTCTATTTTTATAAAACTCTAGAACATTATATGTGACTTCTACCTTGAAAGAAAAGAGAAAACTTGTCAAACAAACATCGAACTTTACCTAAAATATACATGCTGAAGTCGTTAGGGTAAAGTGTACTGAGTTAACTTGGTTAACCTTGAAATCCATTGAAAACTTTGATATACATGAATAGAGGGATGGAAAAATGGACAGTTATGTTATAAGACAAGTATAGTAAAATGTTAATGATAGACTCCTGTTCACCAGAAATGTTCACCATAAATTTCTTTCAATCATTTTGCATTTTTGAAAACAGATGGGAAAATCTTTGTGACATTCGCTTTCTCAATGATGTCTTAGATGTGATTCCAACAGCACAGAGAACAACAGACAAAAATAGATCAACTGGACTTCAGAATTTAAAAATTTTTGTGCATCAAAGGACAGTAACGACGGAATGAAAATACGACTCACAGGATGGGAGGGAAACGTTTTATAAGATGTATAAATTTAATGTACATATTGCAGTGAATCTGAAGATGAGTGTACATCAATGAAACCACCACTACCATCCAGGCCATAAACATATCTATTATCTCCCAAAGTTTCCTCCTGTACCATTTATTATTGTCATTATTTGCATGTGTGTGTGTGTGTGTGTGTGTATTAAGAATACTTAATGTAAGATTTACCCTCTTAGAAAAATTGAAGTATATAATATAGTATGGTGAGCTATTGGTTCTGTTGCATAGTAGATCTCCAGTCTTATTTACCTTGCATAACTGAAAATTTGTACCATTTGACCATCACCTCCCCATTTCCTGCTTCCCCAAGGCCCTGGAAATCACCATTCTACAGAACAAAATCTTTGCAGATTATATATCTGGTAAGGGTTTAATATCCAGAATATATCAAGCACTCCTGCAATGCAGCAACAATTTAAAAATTTAAAATGGGCGAATGACTTGAATAGACATTTATCCAAAGAAAACATACAAATGCCCATAAGCACATGAAACAATTCTGAACATCACTAGTCACTGGACAAATGCAAATCAAAACTACAGTGAGATACCACTTCACACCAATCAGGATGGCTATGTCAGAAAAGCAGAAAATAACATGTGTTGACGAGAATGTGGAAAAACTGGAATTCTGGTGCATTGTGGCTGGGAATGTAAAATGGTGTAGTCACGATGAAAAGTATTTTGATGGTTTCTCAAAAAGTTAACTATGGAACTACCATATGATCTGGCAATTCCACTTCAAGACACAATGCCCAGAATAACTGAAAGTAGGGACTCAAACAAGTACTTGCTGTATTAGTTTTCTATGGCTCTCATAATGAAGTACCACAGGCTAGGTGACTTAAACAACAGAATTTTTTTTTTTTTACAGTTCTGGGGACTGGAAGTGGGATATGAAGGTGCTGGCTGGGTTGGGTCCTCCGAGGCCTCTCTTCTGAGTTTGCACACAGCCATCTTCCCCTGGCGTTCACACTGCCTGCCTTCGGAGCATGCCTCAGCCCTCCCGGCCTCTTATAGATGCAGCCATCATGTTGGGACCACCCTACTTTCCTCACTTTAACTTAATTGCACCTGTAAAGATCCTATCTCCAAAATACAGTCACATTCTGAGGGAATGGGGTTTAAAACATCAACATAATGCATTTTTGTGGGGACATTATTCAGCTTATTACACTGCACACCAATGTTCATAGGAGCATTATTTATGATATCCAAAAGGTGGATACAAACCAAATGGCCATCAACAGAGGAACAGAGAAATGAAATGTGGTATGCTGGAATATTATTTAGCTCTTAAAAAGAATGGAATTCTGATATGTGAATCAATGTGGATAAACTTTGAAAGCATTTTGCTAAGTGAAACAAACGAGAGACAAAATGGTAAATATTGTATGAATTTATATATATATAAATTATATATATATATATATATATATGAACTAGAAGAGGCAAATTCTTAGAGAGAGAAAGTAGAATAGAGGTTCCCAGGAGCTGGGGCTGGGGAAACGTGCAGTTACTGTGTAGTGGGCACGGTGTTCCTGCCTGGGACGGTGGAAAGCTTCTGGGGATGGGTAGAAGTGACGGCTGCATAGCATTGTCAATATAATCGATGCCACTGAACTGTACATTTAAAGTGGCCAACATGCTAAATTTTGTTAGTATATATTACCACAATTTAAAATGTTTTTAATTAAAACAAAAGTAAGTAAAAGGAACTAGTCTTGATAAATGCAAGGAAAAATTAATCCAAGGAATAAGGACGTGGAATCAGAAAAGAAAAACATGTTACTAGAACACATTGCTTTTCCAAAAATCAGCATGTAATAACCAATTCTTATAACTATGAAGATAAAAATATAGGTAGAAAATGAAAAGAAACTAATTTGCTACAAAAGACAGAAATATGTGTAAGGCAAATGAGCGCATGAACAGATGTTCAGTATCATTAGTCATTAGGGGAATGAGTCAAAACCATCATGAGCTACCACTAAACACATACTAGAATAGCTTTAAAAAAATATGGAATAACAGTATCAGGTCGTATTGGTGATGCCAAAAAACCGATTCTCTCAAGCATTGCTGACAGAAATATAGGCTGCTAATGGTACTCTGGAAAACTGGTACAATAGTTTCTTAAAAAACATACAAGGTCTGTCCAGAAGGTATCCAGCCATGAAATATGAAAAATAGAGACATGTATTGAAGAAGATACAAGATATAAGAAACATTGTACACGGGACAATGATGCCTCAGTCCCCTCCCAAGTAGGCACCTTGGGACCTCACACAGTTCTCCCAATCGCCATCAGCTGCCCCATTGCATTTTCCTGAATCTCATTGATGGTCTGAAATCTCTTCCCTTTCAAAGGTGATTTTAGTTTTGGGAAAAGCCAGAAGATGCAGGGTGCCAAATCTGGACAATAGGAGGGCTGAGTCACCTGGGTGATTTGATGTTTTGCCAAAAAAAACTCTGCACAAGACGTGATACATGAGCAGGCATGTTGTTGTGATGAAGTTGCCAATCACCAGTTGCCCATAGGTGTGGCCTTCTGAATCACTGGAATAGTTTCCATGGAGGAATGTTCAAGTTTAATGCAAAATTTGATGCAGATTCATTGCTCTATTTGCTGTCATTTTTTAATGTGATGGCCACACAGTACACATGCTCACTCAATGGCATCTACCACCCCCACTGACTAGTACAGTGAAGTTGTCATTGTTCACACACGTGCATTTCAGTCCACTCTCCTTGGCTGTTAGGTACCATCAATGTCACACAAACCATTCTCATTATGTTAATAATGGCTGGACTTTTTCTGGATAGACCTTGTATACTTACCATCCTGATGCAGACTCTGGTCCTCGGGGCCCATGTGTCATGGCTGTGATGAATGACAAACAAATTCACACGGACTACAGAAGTCCTGTGGAGAAAAAAGGGATGGTATGGCCGTTCTCTAAGTGAGAGAGAGGGCCAGGAGAGAGGGTGAGGAGAGAGGGCCTTGACCCCTGCTTGGACAGGCTTTTATTGATTTTCTGGGCACATTACATCGAGTATGGTCCTTATTTACTATGCACAGGCTTGCTTTAGGTGATTACCTTTTATAGATAACAAAGGGAAGGATGTTGCAGATGCAAGGGGAAAAGTGGTTGAACTGGTTATACTCCATACTTGGAAGGTTTAGCACAGATCACAGTAAACCTTTGCTGCCTCAATCCAGGGTGAGGGAGTTTTAGCAAAAGCAAGCCTCAAAGCAGCTTAGGTACAATGCAGGCCTGATTCCCCATGGGAGAACTGATCCATGGGCTTGGCTCCTGTGTGCCGACACACACCTGTCTGTTTTCAGACAGAGCTGAGCTACATTTACCAAGTGGATCACCTCCCTATACCATCCAACCCAGTGATAGCACCCTTGGCCATTTATTCCAAAGAAATGAAAAGTGTGTTATGCAAAATCTGTGCACAAAGGTTAATAGCAGCTTTTTTTTTAACAGTCCCAAACTAACAGCATTCTACATGTCCTTTCATGGGTTAAACTAACTGGGATACATACAATGGAACACTATTTAGCAATAAGGAAGAACTGTTAATACATGCAGAACTTGGAGGGTTGTCAAGTACAGTATGCTGAGTGGAAAAAAACTTTACAACAGGTTATATTTTGAATAATTTAATTTATATAACATTGTTGAAATGACATAATTATGGAAATTGAGAAAAGATTAGTGGTTGCCAGGGGCTAAGGACAGGGGTGGAGGATAGCATGAGGGAGTTGCTTTGTGGTGATGGATCCTGATTTTGTCCTGTATCTTGATGATGGTGACAGTTACCCAAATCTATACATGTGACAAAATTGCATAAAACTATACAGATGCGTGCACACACAAATGAGTGCATGTAAAAATGGTGACGTTTGAATAGGATTTGTAGATTGTACCAATGTCAATTTTCTGGTTATGATATTCTTCTATAGTTATGTATGGTATTATCTTTGGAGGTAGGTGTATATAGGAGACCTCTCTTCTATTTTTATCAACTTCTGTATTTCAAAATTTAAAAAATTTTAAATCATGTGGAGTATCATTATGTCAGTGATTTACAAGCTTCTTTTCAATGTGACAAGTGCCAGGAGCAATGCACTTGGATGGAGCCAACTTTGATGGTGAGGTGCTTTATTGGTAAAAAGAGGTCTAGTGTAAGGAAGACTCAGAGAGGGGGAGATGTACAGTACAATTCCCAGCCAGTTCATTTGCACTCAGCCCCTTATAAGTGATTGCTCCCCACTTCCCAAATGGATCCCAACCAAAGTACCAATGTTTGGTAAATAATAAAAGTAGAGCTTCATCTCATGCTACCACGAATTCAATGCCAGTAGACTAAAGACACAAATGTTAGATCATGAAATGGTAAAAGAATGAGTAAAAAAGGTAAATATTTCCCTTAACTTTTGTTGGATTTAAAATTTTCCATACATTGTAGAATGTATATTCTATAAAGCTGGCTAAATTGGTAAAAGTTTATTCTATGCAGCAGAGAGAAAGAAGGAGATCTTACCCTTTGCAACAGCATGGATGGAACTGGAGAGCATTACGCTAAGTGAAATAAACCAGGTGGTGAGGGACAAATACCATATGATCTCACCTTTAACTGGAACATAATCAACAAAAGAAAAAAGCAAACAAAATATAACCAGAGACATTGAAATTAAGAACAATCTAACAATAGCCAGAAGGAAGGGGGGAGGGCACCATGGGGGAAAAGGGTTTTCAGGAACCACTGTAAAGGACACATGGACATAACCAAGGGGGAGGGTGGGAGCAAGGGAGGGAAGTGGGATTGGCTGGGGTGGGAGAAGAGTGTAGGGGGGAAAATGCAGACAACTGTAATTGAACAACAATAAAGTAATTTTTAAAAAAAAGTTTATTCTAAGTATAACACCAATAGAAAATAACATTATTAAATGTAAATGGATTAAATTCTCCAAAGGCATAGAGTAGCTGAATGGACAAAAACATAACTCAAATATATGCTGCTTAGAAGAGACTCACGTAAGCTTCAAGGACACACATAGAACCCCCAAAAGGATGGAAAAATTAATTCATGCAAATGAAGACCAAAAGAGCACGGATAGCTATACTTACATCAGACAAAATAAACTTTAAGTCAAGAGACAAAGAAGATAATTATATAATGATAAATGGGTCAATTCACCAAAGGAATATGCTGTAACAATTGTAAATCTACATGCACCAAACATTAAAAACCTAAATATATTAAGCAAATACTATAAGATCTGAAGGGATTGAAATTGACAATAATGAAATAATAGTAGGGGACTTTAATATCACGGTTTCAATAATGAAGAGATCATCTAAACAAAATCAATAAGGAAACATTGGACCTGAAAACATAGACCTCCTAGAAGAAAACATACCTCCTTGAAATTGGTCTTGGCAATGATTTTTTGGATTTGACAACAAAAGCAAAGGCATCAAAAGCAAAAATAAAGTAGGACTACATCAAATCAAAAAGCTTCTATACAGTGAAGGAAACCATCAAGAAAATGAAAAGGCAATTTGTAGAATGAAGGGCAATATTTGTAAATCGTATATCTGATAAGGGATTAAAACCCAAAATAGATTCATAGCTCAATAGAAATAAACAAAATCTGAGAAAAAATGGGCTCTGAATAGATAGATATTTTTGCAAAGGAGACATTGAGATAGCCAACGGGTACACGGAAAGGTGCTCAACGTCACTAATCACCAGGTAATGCAAATCAAAATCTCAGTGAAGTATCACCTCACACCTGTCAGAATGGCTATTTTAAAAAAGACAGTAAGTGTTGGCAAGGATGTGGAGAAAGGGAACTCTTGTGCACTGTTGGTGGGAATGTAAACAGGTACAGCCAAGGAGGAAAATAGTACGGAGATTCCTCAAAAATTAAACAGTAGAACTACCATAGGATGATCCAGCAATCCCACTTTTGGGTGCTCTCCAAAGGAAGTGAAACCAGCATCTTGAGGAGGTGCCTGCACCCCCGTGTCATTGCAGCATCATTCACAATAGCCAGAACTTGAAACCAACCTGCATGCCTAGTGATGGATGATTGAATGTGGAAAATGTTTTATATGTAACATATAAATGTTTATGTAATATGTGTAAAATGAAATATCATTTATCCACGAGAAGAAAAGTTTGCCATTTGTGACAGAAATGGATTTTTAAGGCATTATGCGAAGTGAGATAAGTCCGACAGAGATAAACAAATACTGTATGTTCTCTCTCATATATGGAACCTAAGAACACTGAACTCACAGAAACAGACAGTGAGATGGTGGTTGTCTGGGGCTGAGGGGCGAGAAACGGGGAGGTGCTGGTCAAAGGCACACACTTCTGGTTGTAAGATGAACAAATTCCGAAGACCTGAAGTACAGTATGTGACTGTAGTTAACAATACTGCGTTATATACTTGCAAGTTGCTAAGAGAGTAGATCTTAAACGTTCTCACCCCCCCAAAAAGAAAAGGTATTTATATGAGGTGATAGATGCGTTAACTAACATTATTGTGGTAATAATTTTGCAAAATATAAGTGTATCAAATCATCATGTTGTATATCTTAAACTTACACAATGTTATATGTCAATTATATCAAAATAAAGCTGAAAAGAAGACAAATTGCTAATAAAATACAGAACAATTAAAGTACTTTTTCAAATAAAGAATGGGAGAATATTTTAATCATTTAAAAATGCGTATGGGTAATAAATGAACAATTTACCGTTTAATTTACAAATGGTCGAGAACAGAGGAAAAATGTTTAACTTTATTAATGATCAAAGAAATATAAAATGATGCAATAACAAAATAGAATTTTTTATTAAATTGGTGAAGATGAAAACTTATGATAGCATTGTATGACTATGAACGTACAAAGATATGTACCTCATTGATGGAAGCGCAAATTATAACATGTCCAGAAAGCAAGTTAGAACTGGGTGTCAAGAGCCTTAAAAATCTTTTTTACATTTTGGCACAGTAATCTCATTTCTAGAAAGTAATGCTAAGAAAATAATAGTAAACAAAATAAAAAATTTATGTAAAAATATTGACAACTGAATTTGAAAATTTTCAGTGTAAATTGTTATAGAGGGGAATGTTTAAATTAAAGGATAATTATGAAAAAACTATCCTAATTTAATTTTAAGCAAAGTTCCAAATTTGTTTTAAAATCACATGCAAGGCTAGGAAAAAAGTAAAGAAATGCAGCAAAACCTTCTCAGTAGTTACCATTGGGTTTGAGGATTGCAGGTAATTTTAATTTTCCTTTTTAATATTTTCTAAATGTTTTAATTTTACATAATATTATGGTTGTTTTATGATCATAACGTTGGAAAAATTATTTTTAGCATATAAAAACAAAATCTTTCCAAACCACTATACAACACAGAATTGTAATAATAGATATTAGCTCTTAAAAGAAGTAGGTTTTAAAAGTGGTATATATATGTATATACAATAGAATACTATATTTAGCAATAACAAAGAATAGAATCTTGGCATTTGTGACAACATGGATGGGCCTCGAGTGTACTGTGCTGAGTGAAATAAGTCAGACAGAGAAAGACAAATACCATATGATCTCACTTATATGTGGAAATAAAAAAGTAAAACAAATGAACAAACAAAACAAAACCAAAAAGAGTCATAGAAACAAGGAACAAACTGTTGGTTGCCAGAGGGAAGAGAGGTAGAAAAATGGGGAAAAAAGAAGGGGAATATACTCAATAATAGTGTGATTGCTTTGCATGGTGATAGGCGGTTACTAGAGTTAGTGTGGTGATCACAGTGTAAGATATGTAAATGTCGAATCACTATGTTGTATACCTGAAACTAACATAATATGGTGTGCCAGTTATACCTTAATAAAAATCTAAAATAGCTCTGGCTGGTGTGGCTCAGTTAGTTGGAGCATTGTCCCATAGACAGAAGGGTCATGGGTTCGATTCCTCGTCAGGGCACACACTCAGGCTGCGGTTGGACTCCAGGTGGAGGTGAGCGAGAAGGCATCCTGGGTGTCGGGCCCACTGAGCCGGCCCGCCCCTGGGGCTGGACTCTAGCTGCCAGGAGCCAGGCTGTCGATGTTTCTCTCTCACACTGATGTTTCTTTCTCTCTTTCTCTCTCCCCTCCTTTCCTGTGAAAACAATGAAAAAACGTCCTCGAGGGAGGACAAAACAATGTTCAATAAAATAAATGAATACAAGAATGTTTAAATTTAAAAAAAAGTGACACCGCTGTGTCTGAACAGGATTTCCCAGGCAACCTCTCTGTGCTTGCCAATATAGAATGTCACCTTTAGGGATAGAATCACCCTCTTGGAAGGTTCTGAGGCCTGCCCCTCTTTAAAAGAATAATGAGTTGTGCACGGGGCTAGGTATCTGGTTTAAGTTTCCTCTACAGAAATACATACCTGTTGAATGCTTGCTCCCTTAATAAAAAGTCGATGAAGCTGAAAGATATCTAGTTTTCTGGATCTGGAGTGGCAGCCAGAGACTGGTAAGCATTCTTAAACATGAAGGAATCTCACCTAAGCACTAAGAGAGTCTGTTGGCAGAATTAACCTGAAATTCTGCTGACATCTACTATAGGGCGGATAACAGGTGGGGTGCGGGAGACATCTGGTCACTTTCTCCTGATTTGAAAAGTCAGAGGGGTGGATGGACATGATCAGTATTTGAAGGGGAATCTTTCTCTTATCACTCTGTTGATAATAGGACCTCATTCTGAAAGCTCCACCTTGTGTGTTTGGATGAACCAATCAGTGGGGGCGGGGGGAGGCTGGACTAGATGATTTGCTGAATGTTCTTCCTTTAAAGCATCTTAATTGTATGCTGTAAATATATGTCAAGTCCAGACTACATATAAAGAACGGTGCTGGGGGGACTGCAAAAAGGCACAGGCCCTGGACTTTGTCTTCAGCCTATTTATAATCTAGGAGAAATGGGAAGGTGTAAAAATATGAAAAGTAGCTCAGGATATACTCGAGTGTGAAATGGAATGGAAGTGACAAGGCACCAAATGCATGTTTAGCTGTCCAGTAGAATAATGACGTTAACCTTACACGTATTTAGCCCTTATGTACCAGGCACTGTACTAAGCAAGTATTTAAAATGTATTACCTCTTTAGTATGTCTAACAAACTTAGTCTAGCAAGAATAGTAATATGTAGCATTAATTAGTGTTTAATAATACTCTCATATGCTAGGTGCTGTGCTAAGTACTTACAGGTAAGTATTGCTGTGTACAATGTGCACATTTTTGCCCAAATTTTTGAGGAAAAATAAGGATGCACACTATACATGGGCATAATGATTAGATGCCATTGGGTATAATAATCCTGTATATAATGCTCACAAAAATGTGGGTGTGTATTACACATGGCAAAATATGTAATATTATCCTTGGGCACAAAAAGAAAGCTGGTGCAAAATGATGTGTCTGTCCCCAAATCACAGAGATAAAGTGGGAAGCCAGGAATCAAACCCAGACAGTCTAGTTCCAGAATCCCCACTCTATTTTTTCTACTTTTTATTATAGAAGAACTCTCTTTTTATTTTTAAGTATATTTTATTGATTATGCTATTACAGTTATCCCACTTTTTTCTCTCCTTTATCCCCTTCTGCCCTGCACCCCCTTCCTTCCAGCATTCTCCTCCCCTTAGTTTGTATTCATGGGTCATACATACAAGTTCTTTGGCTTCTGCATTTACCATACTATTCTTAACCTCCCCCTGTCTATCTTCTACCTATCAATTATGCTTCTTATTCCTTGTACCTTTTTCCCTCTTTCTCCCCCCTACACCCACCCTGCTGATAACCTCCATGTAATCTCTATTTCTGTGATTCTGTTCCTGTTCTAGTTGTTTGCTTAGTTTGTTTTTATTTTTTTAGGTTCAGTTGTTGATAGTTGTGAGTTTGTTGTCATTTTATGTTCATAGTTTGATCTTCTTTTTCTTAGATAATTTCTTTTAACATTTCATATAATAAGGGCTTGGTGATGATGAACTCCTTTAACTTGACCTTATCCAGGAAGTGCTTTATCTGCCCTTCCATTCTAAATGATAGCTTTGCTAGATAGAATAATCTTGGATATAGGTCCTTGCCTTTCATGACTTCAAATACTTCTTTCCAGCCTCTTCTTGCCTGCAAGGTTTCTTTTGAGAAATCAGCTGACAGTCTGATGGGCACTCCTTTGTAGGTGACTGTCTTCTTTTCTCTTGCTGCTTTTAAGATTCTCCCCTTATCTTTAATCTTGGGTAATGTAATTATGATGTGCCTTGGTATGTGCTTCCTTGGGCCCAACTTCTTTGGAAGTGTCTGAGCTTCCTGGACTTCCTGGAAGTCTATTTCCTTTGCCAGATTGGGAAAGTTCTCCTTCATTATTTTTTCAAATAAGTTTTCAATTTCTTGTTCCTATTCTCCTTTTGGTACCCCTATGCTTCAGATGTTGGAATGTTTAAAGTTGTCCTGGAGGTTCCTAAGCCTCTCCTCGTTTTTTTGAATTCTTGTTTCTTCATTCTGTTTTGGTTGAATGTTTATTTCTTCCTTCTGCCCGAAATCATTGATATGAGTCCCAGTTTCCTTCCCTTCACTGTTGGTTCCCTGTATATTTTTCTCTACTTCACTTTGCATAGCCTTCACCTTTTCCTCTATTTCGTGACCATACTCAACCATTTCTGTGAGCATCTGTGATTACCAGTGTTTTGAACTCTGCATCTGGTAGGTTGGCTATCTCTTCGTTGCTTAGTTCTATTTTTGGAGCTTTGATCTGTTCTTTCATTTGGGGCATAGTTCATTGTCTAAGCACAGCTATTATGTCATAAGGGGCGGAGCCTTAGGTATTTGCCAGGGTGGGGCAACCCACATCACCGCTTTGTGATGCTGTATGTGGGGGAGGGGTCTGAGAGAGAACAATGACACTTGCTCAGCCTTTGGTAGTCTTTCAGTCACTTTCCCGCTACCCACAAGCAAATTGGGCCCTTCTGGTGCTGATTCCTGGGTGGGTGGGATTGTGTACATTCTAGAACCCTGTGGGTCTCTCCAACAAACTCTCCTGTGAGGCTGAGAGTTTCTCCCACTGCCACAACCCCCACAGATTTGTTTCAGTCAGAGGTTTGGAGGCTTTATTTCCCACTCTGGAACCCTGGGTTGCTTGGTCTGTCTCACTCCCTAGTTGTTCCTTCCAGCTTATCTGCATGCAAATCTGGGACCACCCAGTCTGCCAGCTGCCACCTCATCTGCCTGGTCCTCCAGCTGCAGCCTTGCCACATCCTCTCAGTCCCGGCTGCCCATCTTCGTGCCTACAATCAGACTGAATGAATGTTTATTCTTTAACTCCTTGGTTTTGGACTTCCATACAGTTTGATATTCTGGCATTTTTGTTTTTAAATTTGTTGTCCTTTCTTGGTTGTGTGAGAAGGCAAAGTGTATCTACCTACGCCTCCATCTTGGCCAGAATTTTGGATCAAATATGTATTATGGTAAGAAATCTTAACGTGAGATCTATCCTCTCTACAAAACTGTAACTGTACAATAAATGTTGTTGACTGTAGGTTCAGTGTTGTCTCTAGAGCTAATTCATCTTACTTAACTGAAACTTTATGCCTATTGATCAATAATTCTCCAATTTATTCATGATTAGTCCAGTTAAGCTTCTGAATCTCAGATAAACCTTGCCATTAGATATTCAGAATAGAATCTTGAATTTCATTAAACTTGGTTACAGTGTGTCCTAGAAGATGCCATGTAAATTGTGAAAGCCTTGATATTATAGTTAATATTTCAAGTACCCTGAAGTGGTCATGGCCTTACATCAGGTTGCTTTTAAATACAATTCTTTGTAAAACTGAATGTTTTCTCTCTTTTCTCATTTTATTGCAATTTAATATTTCTATTTGGAACAAAGACCACTGGAAAACATCCAGAATACATTGTGTATTTGTTTATGTCAAATTACCATGACAAGTAAGTTACTATTCAAACAATTTTAAAAAAATAGCAGAGCCCTTTGGGAGGGTCTCATCAGGATCTGGTTTAAATCATCAGTCTATTATCAATAAACAATGCTGAGAAGATGACATAACCCCGAACCTCCTTGAACTCATGGGTTCAACAACAACAACAAAAAAAACAGAATTATCTTCTGGAGGGTGGGCCCCTTGTAGCACAGGTTTCCTCCGCTAGAAGAGTGTTCTGGGAACCCATCTGTCTCAGTGTACCTGCTGGCATTGTTGTGAGAGGCTGAATTTGGCTTCAGTGAATTCTTTTGAAGACTCGGTGCATTTGCCCATTTCATGATGAGTGATTTATGAGCACATCTGTCCACACTACACTGAGTGTTCAGCAGTTTTTGACCCAAAATGGCGTGACCCCCATGCCCCACCCTCCCTATTCCCCTGATCTCACCCTGAGCAAGTATTTTTTGTTTCCCTGGATGGAAAAAGTCCTCAAAGGGAAACGTTTTGCTGATATGGAAGGGATCAAAAAATGGCAGAAACACTACAAGGCATCAAAATTGATGAGTTCAAAAACTGTTTTGAGCAATGGATAAAATATCTGGATAGGTGTATTGCATCAAATGGAGAGTACTTTGAAAGTGAGTGAAGTTTAAAGATCAAGAATAAATACACGTTTTTTATAAGTAAATTACAGTTTTGGGGGGTTGCCCCCCTGAAAGCATTGGTTGCTAGTAATCAGTGTGTCATGATTCCCCTGGGTCAGTGCCCTGCAGGGAGTTAAACGAAACAGCTCAGGTTAGTTCTGGCCCTACACAGTTAACCCTCACAGCATGTAAATTATCTTGGATAGTGCTTTATACTTTACAGAATGCTTGGAAGATTTTTTACTGGTTTGAACAAACGGATATTCTCCTCCTCACCTGAGGAATGAAGAATATGAAGTTCAGAGTGTTTGTGGCTCCCCGAAGGTGATGCAGTGAGCAACAGAGCTAGGACTAGACCCCAGATCCCACCTGCAACCAGAGCATCCTGCTCTTCTTTCTGCTGCCATGTACACCCCTCCCAGCACACTGCCTGCTAATCCTCAACATGTCCCTTAGCGTTAATACCAATGACATTTCTAGTAAAATTCATATTTCTTTTTAAGAAATGCTTATTGGTCCTTCACTTATCCAACAAATATGTACGTATGTAGGTATGTATGAATGTATATTTTCTCTTTTTAAAAAATTTTATTTTTAAATTACAGTTGACATACAATATAGTAGGTTCAGATGTACATCATAGTGATTAGACAATTACATAATTTACTAAGTGATTCCCTCTGATAAGCCTAGTTAGTACCCACCTGGCACCATGCACAGTTATTACAATATTGCTGACTATATCCCCTATGCTGTACTTTACATCCTTGAGACTATTCTGCACCTGCCAATTTGTATGTCTTAATTCCTTTACCTTTTTCACCCTTTCTCCAAACCCCCCTACCATTGGCAACCATCAGTTTGTTCTTTTTATCTGAGTTTGTTTACTTTGTTTTTTCGATTCTACAGGCAAGCAAAATAATATATTTGTCTTTGTCTAACTTTTTTCACTTAGCATAATTACCCTCCTGTTGTAGTTATGCTTCGATTGCTGTTGGCACATAACCTTGGGCTGACTGGTGATGAGGGCTGGCCATGACTATGGTGGATGAGCTATTGTCCAGTGGCTGACCCCACCGAGCACGGGCTGTTTCGGTGGGGCTCTGGTACCATGCAAGTCCATCCCTTGGATATGTCATTTGTGGAGCTGGCTGGGCGGTGCTCTTTTGTGATCTGAAGCTGGCTGCCAGGTGTTTTGCATCTAGAGCCTTTTGAGAGGGGCTTCGGTGCAGGCCAACATCAGGGTCCATTGTGCCGGGCTTGAGGCTGTTTGGTAGGAGCGACAAAGTGATATGCTATTGGTTGCTGCATGTGCTGGGCTAGGAGGTGCTTCGGGGAGACTATGCTATGACCTGAAGCCAGCTGCCACTTGTGCTGGCTTGTGGCTACTTAGTTGAAGCTATGTTCCAGGTGAAGACAGGCCACAACTCATGTCAGGGTTGGGCACCTGATGGGATTTATATGCAAATTGAGACTGGTCATCACTTAGGCTGGGCTTGGGGCTGCTGAGCAAGAGCTACAAGGCACATTGATGCAGGCTGCTGCTTTTGGGGGGGGTTTGGTCCTTGAGAGATTTTGGTAATACCCACAGCATGAGCTGAGGCAGGCGGCCTGGTGGAGGGGCAGGTGGAAGAGGCTGGGCTGATGGTGGGAGGAAGGTGGGTGGGGCAGGGACTGAGGGAATCACCAGGGCAGGGCTAAAGGGGTGAGCCTGGTTAACGGAGAGTGGATTGGAGCAATGGCACCTGCCAATTCTTCCCTCCCCAGAGAGTTGCCCCTGACTCCTGCCCAACCAGTGGCTGTCCTGAAGTTAGTCAATTTAGTTCCTCCCCATTTGTCTCTGGCACTTTTTGAGATGTTGCCGCTGTGCTGAAACTCAGAGCAAGTGAGTTTGTGTGTGGAGCACTCAAGAAGAATGCCTGGGAATCCAGCAGCCCTCTCCATCTCACTTGGATGCACTTCTGGCTGGCTTTCACAACCCGATGTTATGGGACTGCTTTTCCTGGCACTTGTAAACAAAAGTCCAAAGATACCCTTTTAAAAATAAAGTTAAAAAGAGCATATTCAGATAATGATTTGCAAACTGGGAAATGTAGCCCTCAGTATGAACCGACAATACGTTCCAAAGTGGAGGGGAAAGGGCATGATTTATAAAGGCAGAAGTTGCAAGGAGCTATTGATCAAAGAGATGGGTTGCTAGGGGAAACAAAACCATACACTTACACCATTTGTTTTCCGATTGGTGAAGGCAGCTGCACGTTCAATGGTTGGCCAACTCAGTGATCAAGCAAGTGGGGCTGTGAGGTGAGAACAATGGGTAATAGTCACGGTCCGGCACAAGTAATACCCCTTTTTATTACAAAATCTTTTATTACAAAATCATAAGCATGTAATTCTGTATCATAACAATATCACACTGAAGCACAGCATATGGCATTTTAGGTGACATGTTCAAGTTAAAACTATAAACTATTACACCCATATTATTACCCTACCAACCACACTCAAGCAAGCGTTACTTCTGCTGGACCCTGTATGATTAAGCATTTATCAAGTCCTAATTTCAGCTCAGGCCTGTAGAACAAAAAGGCTTTGGTCACATGATCATGGTATAGGCAGCATTATTTAACAGTGATTCAAGGAGTACAATTTAACCAACAGTGCAATCAGCACAGGGGGGCTGTTGCCTCTGAAGGCAGTTCCAGAGTTCAAAAGGGCAAAGTTATGCTCTACAGGCAGTTTCAGAGCTCATGCTATACAAATCCAAATATTGGGCCACAAATTATAAAATTAATTTTCTTATAAATCCTCACACTGATGCCCTGGGTTGAGGAGCCCCTTCTTCCTTGGAGCGAGGGGGATACTTCTGCAGCCGAGATATCCCTCCTGATTCTTAACTGCCACACTGTGGGTGTGGGACTTGCCCATTCTGTATCTCTGCCTCTCCTACCAGTCTCCACGTGGCCTCTTCTTTCTATCCTTAGTTATAGGAATTCTGTTCAGCTAGTCTCCTGGTGGTTCTCAATGATGGTTGTTCTGTAAGTTAGCTGTAATTTTGATGTGGTCATGGGAGGAAGCAAGCACATAATTTACCTACTTGGTCATCTTGACTAGAAGTCCCGACAAGTATTTATTGATTCTAATATTTCATTGAGTGGAAGACATTCATTGATTTAATAACAGATTTTCAGAAAAAAAATATGTACAAAAATACTGGAGTTAAATTTTTTTTTTTCCTGTTTGGACTTTGAAGCACAGAATTGACAAAATGTATTTCTAACGTATGACATCATATATTTGTCCTGACACAATGACCCACCAGTTGCTCTTCATTGTCACAATCCAAGTTTAAATTTAACCCATAGTCACCAAACTGTAAACATGCATTTAAATTGCCCTTGGCTACTAGCAGTTGTTCACTACTTGCATTGGCACGCTTGTCAAAGCCTCCACCTCTAATTTGAATTGTTTCAACAACTTTAAGATTGAGGGTATGATCTTGAGGATAGTTTTATCTTTGCTTTAATTACTTTCCACTGGAAGTTAAGCAGCTGCTTTTGAAATCCAGCTGGAACCTATAATACCTTTGCTAAAAGATATATTTTGGGAGGCCTACCATCATTCTCCTGCATGACTCATGAATGACACATCAACAACTATTTTAGATGCTTGGCAACTTCTACTGCCTTTGTCTTGCCATAGGCCGTCTTCTGCACACTCAACAACTTCCTAGTCCAATGGTGAAGTGCAGTGTGCTTTTTGTTTTCATTAACTATTTAGTGGATACAACATATTTGTAAGTTATGTACAAAATATAAACAATAACAATTCAATAACTGTACTCATCATCCTTTTTAAGATGAACATTTCCATGACATCTGAAGGACCCTGTGTGCTCCTCCCCCATTCCATCCTTTTAACACTTAACATGAAGTTTGTGCATCTTTTTCTCATGCTTTTTATCAGATCCTACTACTCATGTCCACATCTTTAAGATTATGATTAGATTAGCATGTTTTAGAATTGTATATAATGGGATTATGCTGCAATGTATCCTTAAGATTATGATTAGATTAGCATGTTTTGGAATTGTATATAATGGGATTATGCTGCAATGTATCCTTTTGTGATTTGCTTCCCCAGCACCTTGTGTCCTGTTGTGTCAGCTGTTTTCAATAATTTTCACTGCTCTTTGGTATTTAATTACATGTGAATATACAAAGTCTATTTTTACATTTTGCTGCATGGGCATTTCCCCCCCCTCAGTTCTCAGTATTACAAGTAGTGTTGCTATAAACATTATTGGGTCTACTCCTGCAGATGCACAAGTGTTTCTCCAGAGTCATATATTCTCCAGGGAGGGCGTGTATCTTCAAGTTTACTGGGTAATGCCAAAACTAAAGCAGGAGGCAGCTAGGAGACCCGAGTTCTAATACATCAACTCATAAACCTTGGGTACCAGTATTTTACAAAGTGATAGTACCAAACTATGATCAGCAGTGATTAAAACAGAAACACACAGGCACGCACGCACACACGCTATACTCCCACCCATCACGCACAGCACACTAAACACGTGCACAGATCCATACAAAGCTCCCCACCCGTGAACCACACACGCAGATACACAAACGTACGTCGCACACTCCACGCCGGTCTGCGCACCGCGCACGTACTCACACACAAGTCCCCGGCGCGACCCAATCAGGAAGCGTGGTCTCCGCCTCCCGCAACCGAGGAATCTTGTCCCGGCCGCGCCGCCGTTGGACGCCAGGTGTCGGAGGTCAGGGCACCGCTGGCGGTGGCGTTTTTTTCTACCCGGAAACCTCGGCTGAGGGACCCTGACTAGCCCGTGCGAAGGCTGCGTGAGCTGGCCTGGCCTCCGGTCCTCGCGTCGGCCCCGCGGAGCCCGTCACTGCTCCCGGAGCGGCGGGGAGGATGGTGCCGAGCGGCCCCGGGCCCGCCGCTCGCCACCGCGAGTGAACTCGGAGCGGCCACGGGCGTCCGCCGAGTAGCTGGCCGGGCTGGGCCCGGGGCGCGCCGCTGCCCGCCGGGGCGGGGTGAGCCAGGGCGCGCGGGCCGGGGTCTGGGATCCGCCGGGGCGGACCGCGGGTCCGGGAGGGGGCCGCGCTGGTCGGGGGCCGTGTTTCGGGCCGTGTTTCGGGTCGCGTTTCTTCTTCGCTCCTCCGGGCTGCGTCCCCCGCTCCGGCTGCGGTGGGGGTCGTCACGCATTAGCCCTGCGCTGGTGACCTCGGTCTGGTCACCCGCCGCCGGGCTTGTCCATCCCCCTGCCGGGAGTAAGGGATCTCTGCCAGCCTCCGAGATGGCTGAACTTCCCACGTCTGGAACCGAGGCTTGGATTATTTGGGTTTGGTCTGGGGGGGCATTTTGGTAGTTTGCCATTTTTGACTTTGGGTAGTGTTTACGTCACTTACACGTTTGCGAATTATATGCATCTCAGAAAGAGGACGGGAGATAGAGATCCACGTATATGCAGGAACTTAGAGGGAAATAGTGGTATTTTATGTGTCAAGCTTGTTAAATGTTCAGCGATGGGTGGATTATTATCTTCATTTATATTGTCATAAAGGAAACTGAGGCGTGGCTTTAAGGTAATCTAGAGGCATTTAGTTCTAGTTCCCCGAATAGGCACCATCAGGAATAAAACTAGGCCCGTTGTGTTGTTTTGAATTGTGTGAACAACCGTAACCGGTGGACAGCTGGTGAGGGGGCCTTTGCCGAAGAGTCAGATGTCTGTAGTTTAGTTCCCAACTGGCAGGTTGAGAACAGCCCTCACTGAGTGATGAATGACGAGCTTCTTTGCAGCCTGCTTTGGCAGGAGAGATTGTGGCCCCTCCCGAACTGTTACTTACCTGCCTTACAGGTGAGCTGCTACGGCAGGTAGTGGGAGGAAAAACTCCAAGGCTGGTGGCGAATGCCTGATAAATATCTGTTTGTTCCTGTAGCACTGTTTTTGGTGAGCTTGGGATCAGGAGCATTTGTGTATCATCTGTAGATGAAGGCTTGCTCAGCCAGAGCTTGAACGTTAAGAGCACCTTCCTGCTTCCTCATTTCACTGTAGCATTCTGAAAGAGACCTGTTGTGCGACTAGTAAGGGCATAGGAACAGTTTCTGTGACCTATCTGAGCCGGTAGGAATCAGGACTACCACTCACTCCCGGGTCCTGAGATCGCCCAATGCCCGCCCATTGAGCACACGTGCTCTGCTTGGGCTCTAGCGGCAGCTGCTGCAGGGAGGAGAGACAGGTCCAAGTGCAGATGCAGTTTGTGCCGGCAGAGAACTCTGAGAAAGTAGCAGGCTGTAGAATGTGGCAGGACTTAATTGCGTACAGAGTTGCCCACCAGTAGGGATTTTGTTATGGGAAGGGTCAGAAAAGGCCTCGTCACGGAAGTGACTTTTGAGGTGGGCCTTGAAGGATCCAGGGGGATTTGGGTCATTTAGAATTAGCTGGAAAACAAACAAAAAAAAAACAAACAAAACGAGGGCCTTGGTGGAATAGCACCCAGATTAGTTAGGTGGGCAGTAGGTGTCTCGAAATACTGACAGGCAGCTGATTAAGGGATAGATACTTTTTCTGAGACAGAAAAAGCATAGGCTACTTGGTCTGGCTTTTGGTAGATTTCTGGGTTCCAAAGAATTGTTTTCTTTTGATGAGGTTGTCTAATTCTTTTAGCCAGCCAGTTGTAGAAATCAGTGCCCAATTTATTTTAAGGACAATGAAAAAGATGTTGATTGTAGTTCCTGTTTGGTGTTAGCAATCAGAAAATTGAATTTCGTTTCTGTGGGTATTTCAGTGCCTGTGTTTAGTTTTAAGGAGCACAGCTCTGCCACTCTGGCTACAACCAAGTAAAAAGGGCAAGCTCTTCAGCCATTTTCTGAGTGTTTTTAATGACACCTAGTTCACTTTACAGAGGTGTTGTTTATTTCTCTTATTAACATTGTGGAAGAAACCTTTGAAGCCATTGAAACAGGATGCCTTGTCATTGCCCTGGAACATCAAGACTAGTCTGAGGACCTCAGTGGCTTCAACCACAGCCTTTATTCCCCTTGAGATAAAATTGACATACATTACCTCAGTTTCAGGTGTACAACATAACAATTATATGTTTGTATATATTGCACGAAGATCACCACAGTAAGTCCAGTTAACAGCTGTCACCATACATAGTTACAGAACATTTTTCTGGTAAGGCAAGCTTTTTTGTCAACTCTCAAATATGCAATATAGTATTATTAACTATAGTCACCATGCTGGACCTGATATCCCAATGACGTATTTTATAACTGGAGGTTGGTACCTTTTGATTCCCTTCACCCATGTTGGCACCTCACCCCCCACCACCTCTGGCTGCCACCAGTCTGTCCTCTGTATAGGAGCTTGTGTTGGTTTGATGGAGGGGTTTGGTTTTATTTTTGTTTTAGATTCCGCATATAAGTGAGACGTGGTATTTGTCATTGACTTGTTTTTCACTTAGCATAATCCCATCAAGGGCCAATTTTGTTGTTGCAAAGGGCAAGA
The DNA here is from genome assembly GCA_007922815.1 of Macrotus californicus. Lineage (NCBI taxonomy): Eukaryota > Metazoa > Chordata > Mammalia > Chiroptera > Phyllostomidae > Macrotus > Macrotus californicus. The sequence continues at coordinate 22,942 of VMDR010009684.1, forward strand.
TTTCATTCTTTTTTATGACTGAATTGTATATATACACCACATCCTTAGCCTTTCTTTAAACATGCTCGGCACTGCATCATCTTACCTTTTACCTTCTGACTCCTCCCGATGTACTTCTTTATCTCCTTCTGGCACAGCATAACAATACAGAGATGCTAGATCTTTGGGATGTTTTTGTCAGCATCAACATGTCACAGAATTCCATTGCCATGTAAGAGGGCTTACATATTTTTTACTATGATGTTCCAATTAAAATGAAAAAAAAAAAGGAAAATGGAGGAAAGATAGAGTTGTTAGCAAATTGAATTTCCATCTAGGATTTATTCTGATAAATGTAGAAATCCTTAAATGATCTTTCCCAGGTACATACTGAATAAATTTGACAAGAGGTCTACAGCTCCCTTTCTGTGTATAATTATATCCCTCAGTGTAGCCCTGGGACTACCCGACAACTTTTGGTGGTGACAGTCTGCAAAGTGCTGTCATTTGCCAGTTGGACTTTTGTGCTGTTTGGTTGGAGGTCCTGTCTTTAAACAATCTCCCAGTCTTTAACCTGAGTTTGGTTGTTGTAATATGATTTCATAATGAACTTTTAGTGTTCATTTAATCTTGTCATTGCTCATGATTTGTTTTCTTAAATATCTTTTGTTTAATTGAGCTATAATTGACATATACTAGTTCCAGGTATAAAAATAATGATTTGATATTTCTATATATTGCAAAATGATGATCACAGTAAGACTAGTTAACATCCATCACTGTATGAGTTACAGTTTTTTTCTTTTTAAAAAATTAAATTTATTGGGGTGCATTGGTTTATAACATTATATACATTTCAAGTGTACAATTCCATAATACATCATGTGTACATTGCGTTGTGTGCTTACCACTTCAAGCCTAGTCTCCTTCAACCACCATATATTTAACCCCACTTGCCCTCTTTAACCTCCCCACACTCCTCTCTGGTAACACCATGTTGTTGTCTGTGTCTATGAGTTTGTTGCTTTCTGTTTTATATCCCGCACTGGAGTGAAATCATACGGTTCTTGTCCTTTCCATCTGACTTATTTTGCTTACCATAATACTGTCAGTGTCCATTCATGTTGTTGCAAATGGCGGTACTTCTTCCTTTCTTGTAGCTGAGTAGTGTTACATTCTGTATATGTATCATATCTTCTTTATCCAATCATCCATCAAGGGCACTTAGCTGCGATTAATGCTGCAGTGACAGTCGGGATACATATGTCTTTACGAATAAGTGTTTTCAACTTTCTCAGTAGATCCCCAGAGGAGGGATTGTTGGAGCATACGGTAGTTCTGTTCTTACTTTTTGAGGAAACTTCGTGCTGTTTTCCATAGTGGTCACACCAGTTTATATTCCCACTGGCAGTGTATATGGGATCCTTTTTCTCCATATCCTTTCCAACACTTGCTGTTTTTTTCTATGGATGGTAACCGGTTCTAACAGCTGTGAGATGGTATCTCACTTTGGTTTTGATGTGCATTTCCCTTGTAGCTAGTGAAATTGACCATACTTTCATACGTATGTTGGGCTTTTGTATGTCTTGGGAAAAGTATTCAGGCCCTCTGCCCATTTTTTAAAAGCAAACATATCTTCAAGATTTTATTGTCGTATCATAAAACAAAATATGAAGCTTAGAACTGGATCATGTGGCCATTTTTCTTATTTCCTCTCAGTTCAAAATACTTGCATCTCTTAATAGCCAGCATTCCCTTAGATCTGCGGTTGGGCTTAATGCAGTCAGGCCTCACCACTTTTAGCCTTTTTGCGGAAAAATCAGCTTAGTCTGCCTACCATAACCGCTCTGCTTCCTGTCATAATGCCACTTTCCCTGAGCAAATAAAGAATCCTTGCCCTTCTTACACTGTCTTACTTTTTGAGGTTCGTGCTTGCCACACTTCTTAGAGAAAGTCTGGAGGGTTTTAGGAATGTTTACCATGTTTGTGAGGGTGCTATTGGCACGGCAAAGCCTTCTGCCCGTTTTTAAATAGGATTGTTTGTTTTATTGTTGAGTTTTATGAGTTCTTTATATATTTTGAATATTAGCCACTTATTGGAGGTATTATTTGCAAATATCCCATTCAGTTGGTTGCCTTTTTGTTTTGTTGATGGTTTATTTTGCTGTGCAGAAGCTTTTTAATTTGATGTAGTTCCAGTCATTTATTTTTGCTAATACTTTCCCTGCCTTTGGTGTCAAGTTCATAAAATACTCAGAGACAAAGGTTCATAAGTTTAGTACCTGTGATTTCTTATATGAATTTTATTATTTCAGGTCTATATTTAGGTGTTTGATCCATTTTGAGTTAATTTTTGTGTATGGTATCAAATAGTAATCTAGTTTTATTCTTTTGCATGTGGCTTTGCAATTTTCCCAGTACTATTTATTGTAGTGGCTTTCTTCATTGTATGTTTTAGGCCCCCTTGTCAAAAAATTAATTGTCCATATACATGTGGGTTTATTTCTGGATTCTCAGTTCTGTTCCATTGGTCTATATGTATGTTTTTCTGCCAGCACTGTACTGTATTTTTCATTGTAGCTTTGTATTAGGTTGGCCAAAAAGTCCTTTACGTTTTTTCTGTAAAATAAAAGGCACATTTTTCATTTTCACCACTAGCTTTTGATTTGGATATTTGAAGTATGTTGGCTATCTCCCACTATTGACTTCTAGTGGGGAGAGGCCAGAGTTTCTGCTAAACACCTTCCAATGTATAAAACAGCTCCACAGCAAAGAGTTATTTGGCCAAAATGTCAATAGTACCAAGAAACTTTGCAAACCACTTTTGACACGTTCGATCAGTCACAGCGCCTTTGCCATACAAAGCACAAATCTTCTTTTGCATTTCAGTTGTCTTTGAACTGTTCTTGAAATAATAAAGCATAGTATGAGGACTACCAGTCAAGATGGAGGTGTAGGCAGACATGGCTCAACTCACACAACCACATCAAAATTACAACTAAGATATAGAACAACCATCACTGAGAACCATCAGAAATCAAGTTGAATGGAAGTCTGACAACTACAGAATTAAAGAAACCACATCCATCAAAACTGGTAGGGAGGTCCTAGATGTGGAATGGGCTGGTCCCACACCCACTTCTGGTGGATAAAAACTTGGGAATGATATCTTGGGAGTGTGGAGACCCAGCCCCACGTGAGGGTTCCATTGCCAGGAAGATAAGTCTTCACATCTGGCTGTAAAAAACAGTGGGGATTGAGTCTGTGGGAGAAACTACTGGAATCCCAAGCAGTTCCTTTTAAAGAATCCATACATGGACTTAATCAGACTTACTCCCTCCGATCTCTAGCACCAGGGTAGCAGCTTGAAAGACACCAGAGGCATACAGGGAGGAACTGAAGTGTCTGGCATCAAGGCGAGCAGAGGCCATTGTCCCTTTTCTGAACTCTCCACCCACAGAGCCAGCAGGCTTTTGTCATATTTGAGATTCTATCAACCTGGCTAACACTGTTTGACTCGCCCTGGTGATCCCCAGAGACTTTGCTGCACAGGCAGAGACACAGGCAGTGACTGACCTTGGTCTGTACCACCCAGGAAGCCCCAAGCCTGTGCATCCAGTGGACAGCTACAGACCATGTTGGAGCACCACCATCCTGCCCTTGCACAGCTGACCGCCATGGAGGTCAGAGGTTGGCAGTCAGTGGTCACAGCCAGTCCTTGCAGCTGACTGGCCTGGGTAAATCCTCCCATTGACCTGCCAAGGGAGGTCAGCCAAGACTCAACTACAAGAGGAGGGTGTACTCAGTCCACACAAAGGGTGCATCTTGAGTACCCAGCTTGGATGATGGATGAGGCTGTGCTTTTGGACCCTACAGGACCTATTGCATTAGGCCACATACCAACACATGAACTCATAGCAGCTCTACCTAACACATAGAACCAAACTCAGGAGGCCGCTAAAATGAGACAAAGAAACATGGCCCAAATGAAAGAACTGATCAAAACTCCTGAAAAAGAACTAAACGAAATGGTGATAAGCAATCTATCAGATGCAGAGTTCAAAACACTTGTTATAAGGATGCTCAAGGAACTTAGGACCTCAGCAGCATAAAAAAGATTCAATCAGAAATGAAGGATACACTAATTTAAATAAGGAACAATTTACAGGGAAACAACAGTAGAGTGGATGAAGCCAAGAATCAAATCAATGATTTGGAACATAAAGAAGCAAAAAACAGGTAATCAGAACAACAAAAAGAAAAAAGAATGAAAAAAATGAGGAAAATATAAGCAGCCTCTAGGAAAACTTTAAGCAGTCCAACATTTGCCTCATAGGGGTGCCAGAAGGAGAAGAGAAAGCAAGAAATTGGCAATCTATTTGAAAAAATAATGAAAGAAAACTTCCCTAATTTGGTGAAGAAAATAAACATACAAGTTCAGAAAGCACAGAGAGTCCCAAACAAGATGGATGCAGAGAGGCCCACTCCAAGACAAATCATAATTCAAATGCCAAAGGTTAAAGATAAAGATAGAATCTTAAAAGCAACAAGAGAAAAGCAGAAAGTTACCTACAAGGGAATTCCCATTAGACTGTCAACTGATTTCTTAAAAAACTTTGTAGGCTAGAAGAGATTGGCAAGGATATTCAAAGTCTTGATAAGCAGAGACCTACAGCCAAGATTGCTCTACCCAGGAAAGCTATCATTTAGAATTAAAGGGTAGATAAAGAGGTTCCCAGACAAGAAAAAACTGAAGGAGTTTATCATCACCAAGCCATTATTATATGAAATGTTAAAGGGACTTACTTAAGAAAAAGATGATCAACATTATTAACAATAAAATGTCAATAAATATCTATCAACAACTGATTCTAAAAAACAAATTAAGCAAACAAGAACAAGAGAGACAGAATCGTGGATACCGAGAACATTTTGATGGTTACCAGATTGGAGGGGAATGGGTGGGGATGGATGAAGCGGTGAGGGGATTAAGAAGTACAAACAGGTAGTTACAGAATAGCCATGGGAATGCAAAGTACAGATGGGAAATGGAGTAGCCAAAGAGCGTATATGCATGAACCATGGACCTGAACAATGGTGTGGGGCTGCCTGAGGGAGTGGGGGGTGCTGGGTGGAGGTGGCCAAAGGGGGAAAAATCAGGACAACTGTAACTGTAACAGCATAATCAATAAAATAATAATAAAAAATAAAGCATAATATACCAAAATGTGTATGTATTCTTCCATCTTCAATATTAAAATGGCTGCACAAAAATTCACCAATTTGGATGTATTTTTTAAAATGCATGCTGATATGACAGCTGTCACAATAGAATCTAACAAAAATGTTTCAAATTAAGTTAAAGACAACTAAGTGCTACCAGAGCCAGCCAGCATACAGAATAAACGTAATGGACTTTTTGGCCAACACAATAGTATAATTTGAAGTCAGGGATTGTGATGCCTCTGGCTTTGTTATTTTCTCAGGATTGCTTTGGCTATTTGGGGTCTTTTGTTGTTCCATACAAATTTGATGATTTTTTATTCTATATCTTTGAAAAATTCCACTGGGATTTTGATGAGGATTGTATTAAATCTTTATATTACTTTAGGTAATACAGCCATTTTGACTATGCAGATTCTACCAATCTATAAACACAGTATCTTTCCATTTCTTGGTGTCTTCTCCAGTTTCTCTCAATAGCATCTTGTAGTTTTCAGTGTATAGGTTCTTCACATCCTTTGTTTATTCCTAGGTATTTTATTCTTTTGTTGCAATTACAAAGGATTGCTTTTTATTTCTTTTTCTGACATTTTATTGCTAGTCTGTAGGAAAACAATGGATTTTTGTACATTGATCTTGTATCCTACAACTTTACTGTATTTGTTTATTGTTTCTAATATTTTTTTTTGGTGGAGTCTTTGGGTTTTCTTTATAAAGAATCATGTCATTTGCAAAAAGTGACAATTTAACTTCATTCCCAATTTGGATGCCTTTTTATTTCTTTCTCTTGCTTGATTGCTCTGGCTAGGACTTCCAGTACTGTGCCGAATAACAGTGATGACAGTGAGCATCCTTGTCTTATTCCTGATCTTAGAGGAAAAGCTTCAGGTTTTTTTGCCATTCAGTATGACAGTAACTGAGGGTTTGTCATATATGGCCTTTATTATGTTCAGGTACTTTCCTTCTCTACCCAGTGTATTGAGTGTTTTAATTATAAATGGGTGTTGTATGTTGTCAAATGCTTTTTCTACATCTATTTATTGGATCAGATTATTTGTGTCCCTTATTTTGTGCATGTGGTGTATCACATTGGTCTGTGCATATGTTGAACCTTCCTTGTGTCCCTGAAATGACCCCTATTTGATCATGATGTATTATCTTTTTAATGTGTTGTTGTATTTGATTTGATAGTTTTGTTTAGAACTTTCACATCTATATTCATCAGAGATATTGGTCTGTAATGTGTGTGTGTGTGTGTGTGTGTGTGTGTGTGTGTGTGTGGTCCTTGCCAGGTTTTGGTATCAGGGTAATGCTGGCCTCATAAAATGGGATAGGAAGCATTGCCTGTTCTTCAATTATTTGGAAGAGTTTAGGAAGAATGGGTATTAAAATCTTCTTTGAATGTTTGATAGAAGTCACTAGTTGAAGCAGTATGGTCCTGGACTTTTGCTTTTGGGGGGAGGTTTTAGATGATTGGTTTATTTTCCTTACTGTTGATCAGTCTCTTTAGATTTTCCCATTCTTCACGGTTCAGCCTAGGAAGGCTATATATTTCTAAGAACTTGTCCATTTCTTCTAGTTTATCAAATTTGGTGGTATATCCTTTCCTAGTATCTTTCCTTTTAATCCTCACCCGAGGATGTGGTTATTGATTTTAGAGAGGGGGCAAGTAAGGGAGAAAAAGGAGAGAAACATTGATGTGAGAAACATCCATTGGTTTCCTTTTGTATGCACCCCAACTGGGGACTGAACCTACAACCGAGGCATGTGCCCTGACCAGGAATAGAGCCTGCAGCCTTTCAGTGTGCAGGATGATGCCCAGCCAACTGAGCCACACCAGCCAAGGCTTCTTAGTATCTTGTATAGCCTGTTGTGTTTGTGTGGTGTCTGTTGTAACATCTCTTTCATTTCTGATTTTGTGTTTTTCCTTTTTTTCTTAGTGCGTCTAATCAGAGGATTGTCAATTTTATTAATCTTTTTAAAGAACTCTTTGTTGCACTGAGTTTTCTCTTGCATTGTTCTCTATTTTGTTTAACTATGTTCTAATTTTTATTTCCTTTTTTCTACTGAGTTTGGCCTTCATTTGTTCTTTTTCTAATTCTTTAAGGTGAAATGTTAGGTAGTTGATATGAGATTTTTCTTGTTTCTTGAGGTAGGTTTGTAATGCTATAAACTTCCCTCTTATTACTACTTTTGTTATATCCCCCAAATTTTGGTGTATTGTTATTCTCATTTGTTTGTCTCTATTTGATCTCTTATTTCTCTTTTGACCCATTGTTTAGTAGCATGTTGTTTAATCTCTGCTTATTTGTGGTTTTTCCTGCTTTCTTTTTGCAGTTGATTTTCAATTTCAAAACATTATAATCAGAGAACATACTTACAATTTTAAACCTAAATTTGTTGACACTAGTTTTGTGTCCCCCAAAATGGTCTCTTTTTTTTTTTTAAGATTTTATTTATTTATTTTCAGAGAGAGGGGAAGGGAGGGAGAAAGAGGGAGAGAAACATCAATGTGTGGTTGTCTCTCACACGCTTCCAGTTGGAGACCTGGCCTGCAACCAGGCATGCGCCCTGACTGGGAATCGAACCAGTGACCTTTCAGCTCACAGGCCGGCACTCAGTCCACTGAACCACACCAGCCAGGGCTCAAAATGGTCTCTTTTTTACAATAGAATGTTCCATGTTCACTGCAGAAGAATATGTATTCTGGTGTTTTGGGATGAAAAAGTTTGTAAATATCAATTATATCCATTTGGACTAATGTGTTGTTTAAGGCCAATGTTTCCATATTGATTTACTCTTTGGTTGATGTATCCATTGCTGTCAGTGAGGTATTCACATTATATAATGGTGTTTTTGTCAGTTTCTCCCTTAGTAGTTGCTTTATATGTTTTGTTGCTTCCAGGTTGGTTGCATATATCTTAATAGGTGTTATGTCTTCTTGATGTGTTGTCCTCTTTATCATTATAAAATGTCTATCTTTGTCTCTTGGTACTTTTTTTAAATCTTGAAATCTATTTTATCAGATATAAGTTGGCTACACTTGCTTTCCTCTGGATGCCATTTGCCTGGAGTGTCATTTTTTCCTCCCATTCACTTTGAATCTATGTTTATCCTTGCAGCGACGTGTTGTAAAGACAGCATGTAGTTGGGTTTTGTGTTTTTTAGTCCATCCTGCTACTCTGTGCGTTTTTATATTTGTAAAAAAATCCTCACCTGAGGATATGTTTATTGATTTTAGAGAGAGAGGAAGTGTATGGGGAAAGAGAGAAAGAGATGTCAATCAGTTGCCTCCTATACACTCCCTGATTGGGATTGAACCTGTAACCTCGGTATGTGCCCTGACTGGAAATCAAACCTGCAGCCTTTTGGTGTGTAGGACAGCACTCCAACCAGCTGAGCCAGGGCTACTCTGTACTATTTAATTGGTGAGTTCAGTCCATTTACATTTAGGGTGATTGATGATATATGAAGATTTCCTATAGTCATTTTATCTTTTGTTTTCTGGTAGCTCTGTGTCTACATTGTTTTTTTTCCCTTTTATTTCTGTCTGTTATAGCTTTGTGGTATTCTCTGATATTTCCCTCTATTTCTTCTCTTTTTTATGTTATGTGTCTCAGTTCTAGATTTTCTGTTTTGTGGTTAATATTAGGTTTATGTCAGGGATGTCAAACTCTTTTTCACCAGGGGCCACATCAGCCTCATGGTTGCCTTCAAAGGTCTGGATGTAATTTCAACTCCTTAACAGTTAAGGAGTAGTTACATTTATACAGCCCTAAAATTATCTCAGCCCTTTGAAGGCAACTGCAAGGCTGATGTGGCCCCCATGGTGAAAATGAGTTTGACACCCCTGGTTTATGCAAAAGAAAGTTTCATATATAGCAGTCCTTTTCATTCTGATTGTATCTTATCTCCATTCTCCTGTGAAAGTTCAGTCCTTTTTCTCCTCTTTTATGTTTTTGTTGTGACAAATTATCTTTTTATGTTGTGAGTTAATTTCTAAATTGCAATAGTTATTATCTTTTTTTAAAAAAACTTTTTATCTCCTTTAAACTTTGTTATATTTAAGTGTTTAATACCCTGTTCTGAACAAGGCTTGCAATTTCCTATTTCTGTCTGTCTGTTAGTCATCTTACTCATGGTTTTGTATCCTTTTGTCTTTTTGTTTGGGGTAGAAGAAAACCTCTCAGCACTTCTTGTAATGCAGGTCTTGTGGTGAATCCCGCAGTATATGTATGTCTGGAAAAGCCTTTATTTCTCCTTCATATCTAAAGGGCAACTTTGTTGGACATATTATTCTTGGCTGGTGATTTCTCTCAATGATTTGAACATTTGATTTCACTCTTTTCTAGCTTGTAGGGTTTCTGCTGAAAAACCTGATGATAATCTAGTGGAGTTTCCTTTATGAGTTACTCTATTTCCTAGATGTCTTGAGAATTCTTGCTTAGTTGTTATTTTAATATAATGTGCCTTGGAGTAGGCTTTTTGGATTGATACTTTGGTGTTCTGTTAGCTGCTTGTATTTGAAGATCTAATTCTTTAGGTTTGGGAAATTCTTGTCAATTATTTGTTTGAATAGGCTTTCTGTTCCCTTCTCCCTCTCTTCTCCTTGGGGT